>PQWD01004577.1:9072-58695 GCA_019425675.1 Leucinodes orbonalis
AAATGGAGGTAAACAATTGTACAATGTCGTTTAAAGATATGAAAACATCCACGATCGTGCCAAAACTACCTTAGGATACCATTTACAAACGGTTGATAACTTTATACGTTGTTATTACATCCCGAAATATTTAACGGTCAAACTCCAGGCCGTTAATTTGGTATTACGGTACCGTTTTTGGTTTAATGTGGACAACTAAGGCCTATTCACCCGTACGGGTAGGCTCGTGCCCCTCGGTGGGGTCGTTTAATGAGCTGATGATGATGGTCTAAAACAATTATAATCTACCGTAAATAAATAAATATCCACTGACATTCATCTAGCCCCAAACTAAGCATTAGCCTGTGATATGTATACTAAACAACGGATAAACATACTTTTTCAATTTTTTTGTAAATACACACATATTATACATAGAAAACACCCAGACCAATAAAAACAGTGTTAATGCACACAAATGTTTGTACTACCCGGGGATCGAACCCGGAACCCTTGGTGTAGTAGCCGACGTCTCAACCATTACACCAAACGGGTCGTCAAAACAAACAAAACAGAATTAATAAGTGCAAAATTGTACAATTGAGGTACAATAATGATCCTAACAGCGCATTTTAAAATTAACAGAATTGAGACTCAGGGCAGCGACTGCAGCGGGCGTCAGCTAGTGCATTCAAACATAAAACCGCGACCTAATTGCCGCGGGCGCGCTCAAATCATCTATATATAAACCAAACGCGTCAATCCTACGCAGACTATCGCCCCGCAGACAGGATTGGCAGGGCTGCGTGCAACCACTCTGTATTGTTTACTAATATTATTTACAAGTGGACACTGCGAGCATATAAATCAACATATTTATATGCCGAAGTTCTATATTATTCTCGGGGACGCTGTTTGGTTCGTTGTGTAGAAAAGTTCAGGTCGAGAGCCATCTGCGCTCACCAATTTCCAGGTGAAGCTGTAAAGGCCATTTCGCACCATATTTTTATATTATAGTTGTTTCTTAAACATTTGAAATAGTATCCCATGTTTGAAAAATACTTATTCCGTAAACCTTTAAAAAGAGCTTTTAGAGCGTCGTGGCTCATTGGTGTGGACTGTCGCCTTCCTACCGGGAGGGCTGAGGTTCAAATCCCGACACGTACCAATGTATTTTCGAATTTTCGAAAAATATATGTACGTTATCCGACGCTCTTACGGTGAAGGAAAACATCGTGAGGAAACCTTCATGCATGCCTGCGAAGAGATTCGAAGGTTGTGTGTGAAGTCGTCCAATCCGCACTGGGCCCGCGTGGACGACTAAGGCCTAATCACCCTATACGGGTAGGCTCTTGCCCCTCGGTGGGGACGTTTAATGAGCTGATGATGATGAAACCTTTAAAAAAGACAAACAAATGCACCCACATTCCAACATCTTGCCATAACTAAGATTATCACCACCCCCGACGGCTCTAAATTCGCCCAAAAATCGTGTGCAACTCACTTCATAATGTACTGAAATATGTTCTCCATATCGGCGGGCACCTTCAGATCCTGGAACTGCTTGGGGTCGTAGGCGCCGTCGGCCGGGATGACCACGCCGCCGCCGCGCTTGCGCCCGCTCCCCACGGGAACCTCTGGCTTGTCCCCTTCCACATCTCCGCTATCCGATTCTAAAAACGTACATCACCAATGACCATCAACATATCAGCCGTGTGATGTCAACTGATGAATGCCCTAATAGTGGCGTGTACTCCATATATGCAAATAAGCAGTGCGTACCCTATGCATCCAGACCAGTGGCGTGCACAGAGATAATGTGTGTCCTTATATCAAAAAAATTGCCAATGTTTTCGATTTCAGCCTGTATTCCTTCACCGTATGAGCGTCGGAAAACATATGATATGTATATACCTAAAATACTGGCAGAACATTTTGACCATCCATGTGTTTTAAAAGTCGGCTTGTATAGGAATCCGGGTGGAATTCCCGTCCAGTGCAATATTTGTGAGCATCTGCGTTTTGTGTATTTATGGGAAGTCTGAGTCTGAGATGTAAGAGATACTAGCAATAAGCCGTTGGGACCCAAGCCATAATGGAATATTGTAGAATATAAATACTATCTTTAAGTATTATTATTGGGGAGCGTCGGTGGCTCAATGGTGTGGACTGTCGCCCTCCTACCGGGAGGGCCGAGGTTCAAATTCCGACACGTACCAATGTGTTTTCGAATTTTCGAAATTATATGTACGTTATCCTACGCTCTTACGGTGAAGGAAAACATCGTGAGGAAACCTTCATGCACGCCTGCGAAGAGATTCAAAAGGTTGTATGTGAAGTCGTCCAATCCGCACTGGGCCCGCGTGGACGACTAAGGCCTAATCACCCTACACGGGTAGGCTCGTGCCCCTCGGTGGGGACGTTTAATGAGCTGATGATGACGATGATGATCTTTAAGTAAATATATAAAATATGTTCCATAGATATATTTTTCTGATACTGTCTGTCTCATGGTTCATGATTGGAAATATAATTTTAAGAATCCTGAACATATTATGTTATATCGAAATACCACAGAGCCACTTTATTATAACTGTGGCAAATAACCGTTAGTTACGCCTTTATTGAATAGAAAGTGAGATCGGACAGTGTCCCACTGTAGAGGAACCGCATTAACCAACACACACAATGCAGCTGCACTATTCAAACTGTAACTAATCGACGACCCATGTAGTGAAACGGTCGAGACGTCAGCTCCTACTCCAAGGGTTCCGGGTTCGATCCCCAGGCAGTACAAACATTTGTGTGCATTAACATATCTGTTTGTATTGGTCTGGGTGTTTCTATGTATAAATGTGTGTTTCAAAAAAAGTACAAAGTATGTTATCCGTTGATTACAACCCATATAACAGGCTTATGCTTAGTTTGGGGCAAGATGGCGCTGTGTATGTCAGTGGATGTTTATTATTATTATTTTATTAACTAACCCTTTGGTTTCGGTTAGTTATCTATATAACTAACCGTCCACTGCCTCCGTGGTCTAGTGGGCATAGCGTTCGGCTGCGTGACACGGAGGCCGTAGGTTCGATTCCCGCGGGGAAACGACACTGTACGATTTTTCCCAGTTTGCTTAAGACATTTCAGACTGAATCACCTGATTGTCTGAAAAGAAAATTGATTCCGTGCTTCGGAGGGCACGCTAAGTCGTCAATTTTGTCTCTCTGTCTGTCTGTTTGTTCCGGGTAATCTCTGAAATGGCTGGGCCGATTCGGGACTTTGCTTCGAAGGGCACGCTAAGCCGTCAAATTTTTGTTTATCTGTCTTGCCTGTTTGTTCTAGGTAATCTCTGAAATGGCTGGGCCGATTTGGAACTGCTTTTGGTAGCTATTGTAATAAAGAAAAACTAGGCTACCTTTACTTTAAAGAATCTTACCAGATTCAGAAGAGTCCGACACTTTAGTAAGCTGCTTCGATCTTCCATTACTCTCTATAGATGGTTGCTTCTTGATTTCCAGGGGTTTCGCCGTCGGTGCTGGATTTCTGTCTGGCGACTACAATACAGTTTTATGAAATCACACTTATTTAAAAGCGAAAGTTGGTAGTTTACTCGATCAATAACATTTAAACGAATAGAGCTATTTTGATTAATTTTTTATATGTAGTTAGCTGGCACCCTGGATAAAAACATAAGCTTCGTTTCACTGCGGGAAAATATGTTATAACGGGTAGCCTTTATCAGCGGGGAATAACTTGTGTTTAAAATTAATCAAATCGTTCGTACTTGTATAAGAAACAAATATAAGTTCGTCTTCACGCTCTTTTCGTGCTCATTGGTTTTTTTTTGTTACCGAGTGTACAGGAAGGTTAGGACGCTCAACTGATAGGCAGTTATTATTCTCCATCAATGCTACACTCCGCCTTTCAGAGCACATAACTAATAAATTATTAGTTCTGTGCACCCGAGACAACAGATGTCAGATCTTTTGTACCCGGTTATCTTACTAGTTACAGTGCCCTCATCCCAAAACATAAAAGTGCATAACACTCATATTTCACGGGACGATATATGGCACTGCGGTGGTACCTACCTAGACGACTCAGTATCGAGTCTATCACCTAGTAAGTTTACATTATTGAACCTAGAAAGTTGTAGAACCATAGGTTTCGGTATGCTTTAGCCGATAATGGTTAAATAATTACAAGATACTGTATCTGTCAACTCCTCACAATGTTGCTCTATCCGATAGCCTTAGATAGATAACCATCTTCGTACTTATTATTCAATCAAGTAGCACAAACCATTATAACATCGCATCATGTTGACCGTTACTCTATAAGAAAGTAACGCATGGCTTGGTTATGTATCATTGCACAAATGATTATTCACACGCCAAGTATATTGCCACTAAGTTTTTTATTACTAGGTACGAATACGTATTAAAAACTTGGTGAAACCTGACACCTGATTGTCATCGATCAGTCTTATTAAGAGTGTAAAGAAATATTCAAACAGACATGCGAGATGAACGTGATAACATGATATGTAACAGATAAGGAAAATAAATTTCTCATACGAATAAGGTCATAATACCTATCTAATGTTGTTAACCAACAACCTCCCAGTGCAAGTCACAAGATTTGAAATCCTTAAGACAATCACAGTTCTCTGACCTTAGTGACATTTAGGCTGTATGAATAAATAAATTCCAGGGTATAAAACCATCGTAGCACTATGTTTGTCCTGGTTGGGACGGAACCCACGACTCTCGGCGTTGCAGCAGGCACAAAATAGGTGAATGTTTTTTTATGTTACAAAGTGTACAGGACGGTCATCTTTATCACTTATCATCTCCTGATGGTAAGTGATAGGCTCGACCATGGCAGAGTGGCATTCAAGGAAAATAACAACTGATAGACATTTATTATGCTCTATCAATGCCACACTACACCCATCACCAGAGACGACTGACAGATCAACAGATGTTTGGTCTCTCATACCCGGTAATTGTACTAGCTACAGTACCAATTGAAGTGGCAGTGGGCTAGTCACGTATGTCGCAGAACCAATGGCCATTGGAGCAGAGTTGGAGCAGAGTGGCCTGCGATAGGTTGGAAAGAGAGTACCCTTATCCCGAAACAAAGAAGTGCAAAACACTCCTATTTCACGGGACGAATCTAGCACCGCGGTGCAATCATTTTACCATACCTCACCTCATCTTCTCCGGATATATTGGTCAAGAACTTTTCTGGCTCCGAGTCACTGTCACTGTCCGAATCGAAGTCGTGCCTCGCAGTGTGCCTCACGGGGGGGTTAAACTTCGACATGGCCGCTTTTACCACCTCCTCGTCGGAATTCGATGGGCTTTCAATTTCTCTGGCGTTCAACACGGTCACAGTTTCATCATACATCCCTCGTGGATACCCGGCCACGCAGAATGTCGTCGTTTCACTACTTGTGCTGACAGTTAACGTCTGCGAGTGTTTGTCCCTAGTTGCCATGGTTACGCAGGAGCGGTGCGCCCACCCGCCTCGGCTGCAACTCTCGAGGGAATAGCAGCGAAGGCATAGTGTTCCCATTAAGTAGGCTAGTTCGTTAACCCCGGGAAACTTTTTTTGCTTGCATTTAAACATGGTACAGTGGCACAGCCCTGGCACAAACCGAGATTTGTTTATGTGCCATATTATGCGAGTTAATCGACGATCGCTCATACCATTCTATGGGTTTATTTTATGAAAGGAACAAATGAAAACTGAGGCTAAAAAAGAACTAATAGGTTTGCAAGTTGTTTTACTACTTAAACTCTCAGTTTTCAAAAAGTAAAACAACTCGCGATCCTGTCTACAGCTCAATTTGTGGTTGAGCGGGATTAAGTAAAACATTAAATATGAAAAACGTCAACTTTATTCACTAAAATATTGTGTCATAATGTATTGTATTACTATATGTTACAAAAATAGTTGATTAAGGACCCGTGCGATAAAACAAAGTGCTTTTACAATTTTTGCCAACAATGTACTACTATTTATTGTCCTTGAAATACAAAATAGAAATGATAAGTACCAACAGTTGGCCAAGTTTCAAAGCAATTAATAAATTTATTTACAAAAATCTTAACATGTCATTGCAAGATAAGTTAACGAGTTGACACACATATCCTAAGTAATTAATAAGTAACATCAATTATTAAAATTTAGAATGGTTGGATATTTGTTTCTGTCATTGGATCTATCACATCGAGCGCACACATGCTTTGGTTTATTAAGCCTATAATTAGAAGTATAAAAATAGCATGCTCACAGCGAGCTCGAAATGCTTAAGACCTTGTTATAAAAATACGCTATAAATTCTAAATACAAAATACACTGCGGTCAATGCTAACATTTCATAATATAATCTACAAAAATACTCGTACTACATATCCTCAATACATGATCCCAAAAATATTTATCTTTAAAACTATTTTTGACAAAATAAATATTATTTCTGAGTATATATTTTCTTTGTACAACAGACAAATAGATAATATACATTTATGGATAGCAAAGATTATAAAAATATGGTTAAAACAGGCTGTAGAATGCACATTTAAATTATGTCCAGCATAACAAAAAATGTACTAAAATGGAAAAACTAACAAATTCTAGCATCAATTCCGACCAATAATTATATGAAAGTGTTATAATATCGACAGACACACTTTTATCACAATTTACAGTCTTCAATTACAACAGGAATTCACATAGTATTAAGGCACTAACATGATTTGGCACGTGGGTCACGAGACTTCCCGTCGCTTAATGCGCCTATCATTAGATAAGCGAACAAGCAACAAGCCTAAAAACATCAGTCTAGATCACAGACACTATAAAACAAAGCAAATGTTTAGATTTGCCGAAAATAGTTCAACCAACTTTGTTTATGAGTTCGTCGCATATCGCAGTGAGCTCTTCGTTGGCTTTTGTTTTTTGCGCTAAAGTTTCTTCCAAAGAAGTGATATGCAAATCTTTCCTTTTAATCATGGCATTTAACTTCAACACCTCAGCTTCATGTGCACGATTCATCTTTTCCAACTCTTGGTTTGCATGATTCAGTTTTGAAGTGGCGTGCTGTTTCAACAGTTCGTAATTCTTTTTGCATTTTTGATAGATTATCTTCGAAATCTTTAATAGATTTCTTGTATGCATCTTCATTAGACTTACAAGTTAAAATTATCTGTTTACTTTTTTCGTATTTGCTATGCAAATCACTAAACGAAACTTCCATACTAGCCAAATGAGCTGTTTGCTCATCTCTCTCCTTAATCAACTGAGTTCTTTCCTCATTGTTTCGTTTCTTGTCTAATTCAGTTTCGGCTATAAGACTCGCAATCGTTCTTTCATATTCTTCAACGACTGCTGCCATACTCTTATTTATTTCGTCTTCTCAGTGAGCCTATCATTTAATTCGTTAACTGTTCTTAAGCGCTCTTCGCTTTCAGTTTCGAAGTACTTTCATTGAGATTCATTGATGATTTAGTCTGTCTTTAAGTTGCTTTCAACATCTCAAGTTAAGTTTTATACACTTTATTTCTTTTCAGCAAGAAGTTCTCTGAGTTGTGTTAACGCTAAATCGCTTCATTTTTTCCCTGCTAACATGGGAAATAGTAGTATCATGTCCAACTAAAGCGTTATTGGCACTCAACGAAAGGAGTCTATCAATAACAGCAATGGCAGGAGAAGTAAATGTAATAGAACGTCTGTTCGAGCTCGTAGGCGTCATAGTTTTGTTTCTAGGTGTTACAATTGGTTCACTGCTGGAGTTACCACCATCATGGGTTTAGATACTGTCACGTTCAGTTCATCTGTACTATCTTCAGCAGTAACATTGGTTTCTAATTCTTGGGTAACATTAAGCACTGAAGGACCAGCAACAGGTTTTTCAAATGTAGCATCCATTTGAATATGTGCGGTAACTTTCTTAGGTGTACTTTGTCTCTTTTGCACTTTGCTTAGAGCTGCTAGAACTCCATCAGTAGAAACTCTCTTTGCAAACAATGGATCGAACTTAAGGAACAAACTTTCTTTTCCACTGTCAGAAACGACATTACTTTTATTTTGGTTTAGCAAAAATTCAAAAGCTTCGGCGTCGATGAACATTTCATCGTTTCCTATATTTTCATCATTGATCTGAGGAGGTATTTCTGTAAACTGCATCATATCATCATCATCAAAGTCTGAAATTTTGTCAGTATTATCTTCTATTTCTAGGAAGGGACCTTCTTCAGTGTCTTCATCTTCAGTGTGAACTTCTCTTATTGTGACATCTTTGTCTTCAGTTGCTTTAGAAGAACAAGTTGTATTGTTATCATCAATATTATCCTTTTCATCTATCATGTCACATGCTTTTGTTTCTATATAAGTACCTATTGTTTCTTCAAACTCTGTTGAAGTATTATCTGGTTTTACTGTTTCATTTTGCCCTATTGTAGCTTCGTTTTCAATATTAAAACTCGGAGGTGGTGAGGCACGCATTTTAGACTTGGTGACAAAGGGATTGAAATTCTTATCGTCAATTTCTGGATATAAAAACATTTCTACTAACAGCACTCTCACCAGATGATGTGCCCGCGGCGGAGTAATATGTAGATTGTTCAGACGACGAAGTCGTTTTATCGTTATTAGATATGTTTAGTGTTGATTCCAAAGTAGGTCTCTCACATTCAGTATCTTCTGTGGCTACTTCAGTATCGCGATTATCTGTTGATGTTTTAGGGATACTTATTTCTTCCTCTAATTTCAGATTCTCATTTGTTTGCTCGAAAACTGATATTTTTATTGGTGATTCTGGATTAGTCTGAGTAGTAAGTAAAGTAGGAGGATTTGAATTTGAAGGACATATCGGATCCTCGGACGTCTTTTGAGCTCTTACAGGAGTTTTGACATTACCCATTGAATGTTGCGTTTAATTTCTTTTTGGGCATCACAGATTTCTTTCTTTCCGGTTGTGATTTTCTTCTATTTTTATTCAAATCTCGTGTTGGAAGATTCATATTATCTTCAAATGTAGCATCAGTTGTGTTTGTAAATGATTTTTCAGGTGAAGGCGATGTTCTTATCTTTGTTTTAGTAGCAAAGGGATCATCAATTTCATCAAAATTAAAATTATATCCTTTCGAAACGATTTTCGGAGAGAGTGGAGGTGTCTCTAATAGTTTCGTTTTATTTGTAGCATTTTCTGTGCTCTTAACATTCTCATCACCCTCAATATTGTATTTTTGACTAGCTATTGAAACATATGGGCTATTATTCTCTGAAATTATATTTTCTTCTTCGAGATTTACATTCGTTCGATTTCCTTCATCAGTTTCGTCTAAAGATCCAAGTGGTGCAATTGTAACTATTTCATTGTTGGTACTTAAAACATTTATTCCATCATCATTTTTTAAAGGTCCAGTGTTTGAAGTAACTTCCAAATTATCATTTCGATCTTGAATATTTTGGCTACTTGACTTAATATCATTTTCATTATTTTTCAGCCATAGAGGCAATATTATTATCTAACTTGATTTTATTCATTTCAGGTATTAATGTCTTTGTTACTTCAAAATTACTATTATGAGTTATTTCAGACAGACTGTTCACAGTTGTTTTGTTTGTGTTGTTAGATGGAATAGCAACCGTTTCCACAACTAACTGGTCCCCAGAAATTTCTTTTTGTTCTGGAATGGAAAATGTAGAGGCCAAGTTATCTGGAATCAAAACATTGGCTTCGTCACATATTGGTTGAGACACAATATTAGTTGTTGTCATTGGTGCGTGAATACTTTCAGTGTTTTGAATAATGTTATTTTCAACATTGTTCTGAGTTTCT
Source organism: Leucinodes orbonalis (assembly GCA_019425675.1). Classification (NCBI taxonomy): domain Eukaryota; kingdom Metazoa; phylum Arthropoda; class Insecta; order Lepidoptera; family Crambidae; genus Leucinodes; species Leucinodes orbonalis. The sequence goes on from PQWD01004577.1 coordinate 18,902, forward strand.
TCAAATACTTGGTTATCTATGTTTACATGCCTCACATTTAAGTCTTGCTTCATACTAATATGTGCCAACTGGTCTACATTTTCAGATATTTTTGGTATTCCAACACCGTCATCATTTAGGATGTTATTGATGTCCATTGGCATGTCTTGTTGTAAAGTTGACATTGGTTGAAAACCTTCAAATTTTATAGGAATATCTCCTGTAACATCTATTGATGTTATAATATTTCCATTATGTGCAGATTCCTTTTCTTCAACAGAACAACTAATGTTATTACTAACATCTCTACATTCAGATTCAACAACTGGCATAGTTGTCATTTCTGTAGTTTCAATTCCATTGATACTATTCAATAATGATGGTGCTGTTTCACCTTCCATTAGTATTACAGTGCCCATTGATTTTTCATTCTCAACATCATCTTCATCTGGTAGAGGAATATCGGCAGGCAAATAAGTGTCCATAGAATTATTAATTGTTGGAATGTCAACATTGTCTTCATCTTCTGGATTCAAAATGTTTGCTTCTGTTGTAGTATTCTATTATTTTCAAAGTCATCTGACTTTGGTAGATTCTTCTCAGAGAGTGCCACAAAATTACATGGTTGGTCTTCTGTGACTGTCACATTATTTACATCATCTTCAATGGAACTGTTGTTGCCAGATGGTAGGTGAGTATCATTAGTAATTTTTGTTGTATCCAAAGAGATAGTTGCATTAGAACAATTTGTTATTTCATTATTAAAACTAGAATTATTCTCCTGAGTTTGTGGTATTAAAGAAGTTTGGACAGCATTAGTATCTGATTTCATAACATTGTAAATGTTCTCAACTGTCATGTTACAACCATTTGGTGCACCAGATGTATTATGAGTGACATTGAGATTTTGTTCATTTAGCACATCAATTTCAGGTTCAGGAATATTAGCTTCCAAAGGTTGCAAATTATCTGTCTCGCAAGTGTTATTAAAGTGAGTAGTATTTTCAGATACATTGAGAATAGAATTTATATTTTGATTATTTATTTCAACTGGATTTTCTGTTGCTGGTTGAACGTACATGTCAGCAAATGACGAATTTTCTAGACTTAAAGGACTTTCATTTTTAGCTAGGGTTGATTCAGAAATAGTTTTAATTTCTGGGACATTATTTAGTGATTCTGGACATGGTGGCGCTGTGGATGAATTGAAATCAGACAGTGGTGCTGCACCCAAAATGTTTGTATGAGTTTCAGTTTCAGTAATAACATTTTCCTGAACACTGGCAATCTCTTTTAAATCTACATCAGATTTATCATTAGTAAATGTTGTTTCACAGTCCACAAATTCACTATCAGATTCATTGGTATTAGTTCCGTCTGTTTGTAATCCTGTAATTGTTTTATTTTTAATCATTGAATCATTGTATGATATATCCATGTACTCCACTGTTGAATTTAAATTTTCTTCATTGTCTAAGTTTGCAGGTTCAATTTTTGTTGATTTTTAGATGGTTGTTGGTAAAACAACTTATGAATAGGTATTTTCTCTTCACTAAAAAGAATAGTAGTTTCATCTTTCCAAAGCAATTCCCTTTCCAGGTCCTCATTAAATACAAGGCTTTCTTTGTGTGGACTGGTTTGCTTAACACTACTCTCTCTGTGTTTGTTGGCAATTGGTGTTGATGCCAACACTGCTGTTGATGTCACACTGTCAACTGTAGGACTGGCACAATCTTGTGGACTCAATGCCGGGTGTGTTGTGGAGTTATCATCAGCTGCGGTTGGTATCGGACTTTGTGATGAGCGGAACATGTTCAAAACACTTTTCAAGCCCCTCATGATTGGAGACCCACCATCATCACAAGGGTTTTCTTTTGTTGGAGTTGTAGCTTCTGGTGTATGGGCCGTAGAGGAGGAAGAACTGGGATTGATAGTTCTCATCAAGGCCATTGGTTCGGGTGACAGTCACAGTAAATTGCCATCGATTTTTTTGTTGCATCTAAACTCCCAAGAGGTCGAAGCACTGATGCATTACGATTATTGTCAATCAACTGGTCAGTGGATAAAGTTTGTAATGGCAATGATTTCATAGATTTGTTTGTTAATTCATTTCTTGTAAATGTTGAATGTAGTGAGCGGGTTAAATTTGAATTTATTGTTTCATCGATAGAATCAAGTCCCCTATTATCACAAGTTGCTGTATAACTTTTAGACATGGGTGAAGCAGCAGGAGTAACAGAATACCTCAATTTCATGTTTAGCTCAGACACATCCAACTCTTCGTACCCCTTCTCCGTGCATGGGGTCCTTGGGTACACATTGCTATGATGAATATTGTTCTCTTTGTTATCAAAGTCACTGTCAATATTATCAATGTCCATCGGCTCCACGTTGTGAGCCATTTTCACTATTTTACGCACTGCCACAAATGTATTTTCACTTCACTGAGATGTCCCAAGCAACAGTGTTTGCCTGGCCAGCCACAACACTCGATACTCCACTGCAACCCAATCTGGAGTGAGATAGAAAAGAAAAAATCAGTCCAATGTTTACAGTTAGCCGATTTCAGAGAGTTTCACTACGATTTCTAATACGTAACATAATCAGCGACGCGATATGTATGTCATTATAAACAAAAATGTCGCTACTAACAACACGCAACTCACTGTAAAAATCTATTTTTAACCTTTTTGTGGTGCACGATGTGCGCCGTTCGTTTTATGTAACGCGCACACCCGGGGGAATGTTGCCAAAATGCAGTGAATGCCGACGACTCCCAACAAAAATAATCAGTGCAGATGAGCCGCTACAAAACCGTTTGAAATCCGGTAACTTTTTTTAATTTAAACTGTCAAGGTTGTCAAATGTCACACTAAGGAAGTAAGTATGTTGATTGAATTTAATTTTTACATTTTTATTTTAGAAAATGTAAACGTTTACTCTATATAAATATATTTATTTTTAGTATTGACCTTGTTTGTGATATTGCTTCGTCTAAGTTTCCGGATTTATATTGACCTATTGCATTACTATTAAAACTAAGATGTTAATCAAACCAATATTATTTAGTGTCATCCACAAAAACCCACTTTGCATTTACGAAGGTTGTTAATCCAATGAAAATTATCAAAAATTATGTTCAATACAATCAATATAATAATCATAGATTTAATTAAAAATCAACCACGATTCGGGAAACGCAGCAGTGTAGTAATCTCCGGGTTGTGTCGTTGATTCATGGTTAATGTTTACCGAATTTTCTTTAAAAAAATATATTAATTGTGATTTCAATGCTATGCGTTCAATGATAATATTATATATTATTAATGATAATATTCGGTTAAGTGATTATTTTATAATACATATTATTTATTTAAATATATTATCTTATACAACAAATGGCTTAAAAAACCAAGTATTCATAAAGAAAAGGAAGAATTGTTTTCATTCATTAACCAGCTCTGCAAACACCATTCTTGAGGAAAAAACAAAAGAGTCAAGCAGTGTTGCTGAACTATCAATAGTTGGACTATCGATAGTTAACCACGTAAATCATCTATCTATCTATACTATTGATAGTTTCGATACTATCGATTGTTTAGTTTAGCGCAACAGTATTGATACACTGCAATACTATCGATAGTATCGGCTTCGTAAATTATACCGATACCATCGATACTATCGGTCGTGACAATAATATTGATAAAAGATGAACTATTGATAGTGCAATACTGTCGATAGTATCGATAGTTTGTGTTATCAAAAAGCCGATATTATCGATACATAAGTCTATATTGAGCTACGATAATTTCAATTGCATTGCAGTGTGCCAATACTAATTCGCTAAACTAAGCTATCGATAGTGTCGATTGGCCGATCGATACTATTGCTATTGTCCAACTATAAATCGACTATCGAAAGCTTATCAATAGACTATCGATAGTCGACTATTGGGCGGCAACACAGGTGTCAAGACAGTCAGAATAACAAGACATAAACTGCAGTTTTTGTTATAAGTTACAGTTTTACTTTGACTTCTTTTGAACTTACGATGTTTTGTTTGTAGTTAATTAGAAAATTGTATTACTTTCGCATACGCAGCGCAGCGCATGTTCTTATTAACAAGTAAGTAAGATAAAGATACTTCTAACTTAAATTTTTGTTAAATGTTTAAGGTTATGGGAGTTAATAGAAACATATTTTTGACCTGATAATTATGCTAAGTGGTTTAATTACATGCTTAATGTACATTTTTATCGGGCGACATTAATAATTACTCCTTTCTTAAACGTCATTACGCACAGTAAACACGTTTTGTTACACTTCAGTGCCTTCGTTTTTGGACGGTTTCAAAGTGGTAAAACCGGTCTTTTTGTTTCTGTGTCAATATTAACTGCTGAAAAAAGGTTAAGCTATCTGACACTACTTATTTATTGAAATATTAATGAAGGATTGCCTCCTAATTAGGAATTATTGTTTCAGAATGAAATATGGAAATTGAACATGGTGTAACTGTGAAGCTGTTATTTTTCGCAAAATCCAAGGATTTAGCTGGCATCAAAGAAACAACTATATCCTTGCCACCGAAAATAGGCTACAAGCAACTATTGAATTACATTTCAACAAATTATAACTTAGAAACAATAAAGGATAATATTTTGCTAGCAAAGAACGAAGTAGTTTGTGAAGATACAATAGATTTAGAGATAAGAGAGAAAGATAGTATAGCTGTGATACCTCCTCTTAGTGGAGGCTAAGTTATAAAACATGGATCACTTAAAATTAACAGTTGACAAACTATCGGTTGATGCAATAAGTGATTTGGTCTTGGATGAAAGTTGTGGAGCAGTATCAATTTTTGTGGGAACAACAAGGGACAACTTTGAAGGAAAAAAGGTTTGTTTATTATTTTTCAAATTACTCATTTATGCTGGCTATACATTCAAACTGATAAGTTATTATCAATATCTGACCCTTATTTTATAAGTTCAACTTGAGAGTTACTATTTTCATTTTTTTTAACTATTTTATCAATTACCTTCAAGTAACATTCATGGGCAAAGCCACATACACATCACCATGAGGCAGCGTTATAATATAATTTGTGGAACAATATTAAAGAACTTTAAACATCTTCCAACAAATAACTGGATAATTATGTTAATATAAACAAATTATAGCCTTGAATAAAATTAAGTAGCTCTTCTTGAAACACCCTTGAAAAACCCTCAGGTTAAACAACACTCCCTTAGTGTTCTTGTTTTAATTGTACCTGTACGTAAATTCTGTTTTGATTGTACATATAATACTAAAGTCATGATTCATATGAATTATATATGTGTTTGTTTTCTTTTTAAAGTTAAACATCAATATACCTGTTGTATGTTTGTACAGGTTTTATGCTTGGAATATGAAGCATATGAGCCAATGGCATTGAAAGCTATGAAGGGTATTTGTGATGAGGTGCCTCCAAGTGGCCCGCAATTTATAGTATTGCTATGTATCACAGGTATGTACTGGAAAGAATAAACTGACCATTAACATGGCTGAGAGCCATCTGGCTTGTCCGTTGACACATGAAGCTGAAAGTGGCAGAAAAATTATATCAGAGAAACAAAATGGCAAGGGACGAAAAGTTTGGTCCCAAAAAGGTTTGTTCAATGTAAGCACATTTTTTAAGCAAGGAAGTTTTCACGGTACTTCTACAATTATTGTACTGCCGTTGATGCATCCTTGAACCTCTGGTATCCCACTTTATTACACAACAAGTCATTGGCCTGTTGGAGTGCACTTTCTTGTATGTTTGTCATACTGATGATTTTTTCAAAAATAACACAAATCTGCATTATCGCCCAAATGGGCTGATTTAAAACAAAAATAAAAAAAAAATATGAAAGATGTAGGTTTTCCTTTTATTGACTTTCCAAATTAATGTGTAAATTTACAATTATCATATTTAATGCCAACAACATATTTATTAGAACACTTATCAGTAGCAAACAAATGTGGAAACTTAGCCTTTAACGATTTTCTGACGTAATATTAGTGTTTTATGTAGAGATATGTTTGGTATTTCATTATCAGTTGTAAATTAACTCTTGCTCCATTTTTTTTAAATTGGAGAAGCTGTTTTGATGATAAACTATGTTTAACTTTTATCAATAATGCTCTATCAATAAAATAATAGTTTTGAAGGCCCATTTGGTGTAACAGTTGAGGTACTCAAAAATCTGGGGTGTAACGATTGGACGTCGTTCTGGGTTCGATTCCTGAGCAGTACAAATATTGTGTGTTGCCTGACAGGGCTTGAAACCGGTTCAAAATTAACCGGTATTATAGGTTAAAACGGTTTCTCATATAGTTCGTTCCGGAGCGGAACCAAAAAGGAACAATTTTGGAACCTAAATAACCGGTTTATAGCGAGGTCAGTAACCGACTTGCGCAACTTGTCGATGGAAGTATTTGCTGTGTGCGTCGCTCGCGCTCGCAAATTTCATTCCGTCCGTTCAGTGTGAACAATATGGTCGACCATTACCCACCTTCTTTAAACATGGGCCGCAAACGGAAGTCTAGTATTTATCATTATTTTGAATATGATGAAGCAACAAGAAAATCAAAGTGTTTAATAGAAGATTGCAAAGGGAGTTAAGGTATGTAGGTACTACTTACTTATTGCTATTAATAATCTTTATTTCTCACAACAAACAACATTGCATTAGCATCTATTACAATTTAAATGGTTCCACATATTGCTTGTGCGAGACTGGAGCCTAAGCTAGGCATACGAGTTACCTTTACATAGGTCAACAGGCCTCAACACTTCAAATCACCAGGGTGAACTGACGCTAAGTTGAATTAAGATGGCACAAAAAATAAAGAAATTATACAAGGATTATAAACTTCTAGGCTAATTTACAGCAGGGGTGAGTATGTGTGTTAGCGAGTGAGCGTGTGTGTATATCTGTGTGTGAGAGAGAGTGTGTGTGTGTGTGTGTGTGTGCGTGTGTGTGTGTGTGAGTGTGCGTGTGTGTGTGTGAGTCAGCGTGGGTGTGTGCGCGTGTGCGCGCGCTCGTCTGTGTGTGTGTGAGTGTGTACACAAAATTGATTAGTCGTTTTTAGGGTTTCCGTTGTCCTGCCTGACAACAACACTTGCAGTTTTCACAATACATGTTCTTGTTGTAACTTGTCGCCATGTATGTTTGTCTGTCTGTCCATCCTGGGAGCTGTTACTCAAAGACTATTTGGACTACAAAAGTTGTAACCTCTCCACTCTCAATTTTTGCGAAAATGTTTGTGATACTCAGTAAAATACAGCTTTAAGAATTTGTTATCGGTCCACATATTTTATATTATTTTGATGGCCAATGTGGTGTAACTGTAATGATAAATTATTTATTTACATTGGTTGAAACGACAGCTCTTACACCGAGGGTTCTGGGTTCGATCCCCGGGCAGTACAAACATTTGTGTGCATGAACATATCTGTATTGTGTGTATTAGTCTGGATGTTTTCTATGTACAATATGTATGTATTTACAAAAAAATATTATATAAGAAAGTTTATTTTGCATTAATTAAATGCTTAGTTTGGGTCTAGAATAGCGCTGTGTGTATGTCAGTAGATATTTATTTATTATGTAGGTAGGTATCTCAGATGATTGTTTACCGATTTCAATACTTATTTTATCAGTTAGTTAAGACTACTTAAAAATATTTGTCATCTTAGATGATACATATTTTATAATATTTTAAAGTATATTAAATAAAATATAAAAATCATAGATACTAATATTCTATAGCTGAAGAACTTGTTTTTGGTTGTTCGTTCGCTTGAACGCGTTAATCCTTGGAACTATCAGACTATGGTCCTATTTGAAAAATTATTTTAGTGTTACATAGCCCATTTATCGTGCAAGGTATATTGTATTCTGGATTCCCCACGGGAACGCGAAATATAAGGGTGAACCCGCAGGGCATAGCTAGATATGCCACCCCACGTGCATATTAAATTTAGGTACTCTGAGTAATGTAGGTATCTATAATGTTCTAACATAAACATAACGCTCTTGTATACTAACATGAAATAAATGTTTAGTCTTAATTATTGGAGAATAAACGATGGTCGCATAAGAAGTTGTTTTCCTTCAACCAGCACTGACGAGAGTGATAGGTCCGCCACACTAGACTAAAATAAGTATCCTATAACCTTTCCAGGGGTATCAACTAGGTATTACCGAGTTTGATCAAAATCGAACAAAGGGAGAGACAAACGATTTTGTTTAATTATATTGTTAGCTTAGAGTATCTACTTATAATAGTATACTCTAAGATTGTTAGCATTAATATCGATCCCTCAACAGCTTCAGATTGTTTTTTAAATCCGTCCCATGTACCGAACATGATCCGATAACTGCCTAACTTAGACTCCAGTCTCCCACGAACATTCATATAGTAAACAATCATTGTATATTGTGTCATTCATTAAGCAGAATAATGTAAGTGAGGAGAAACTAAAAAAATATTATTATGATTATATAATCAAAGTAGCGGGTTAAAATGAGCATTAGCCCAATGTAATTATTCCAAGCGGACGAAGTCGCGCGCAAAACCCAGTATGATAAAGATACGAAATCTGTCAATTTATTAATTTGATTTTTCTAATTCTGTTGTTTATTTTAGGGCAACCATGGAGCGAATTTGCTGAGACACTTTTTAAGACGTCACCGATCTGAATATGAAGAGATAATAAAAAAAAATAGTACTGAAAATAAATCAGGAAACGCAACCCATGATCATGAAGTTTCGAGTAAAGTGACGGCAGAATGTGTCAAATTAGTAACTGTACATGGTCGGCCATTTACATTAATTGACGATGAAGCATTCCAGAATATTCTTAAACTTATACCAGGATGTGAAACGAACAGCAAAAAAGTAAAGTGTTGTGTTGAAGACAAAGCATATGAGACGCGTAAAATAATATGCAACGAAATAAAGGACCAGCTGGTTGCATTAAAAATTGACGTCGCTTCAGTAAAATGTAGGCGATTTTTGGGTCTGAATATTCAATACATTTTTGATGCAAAATTAGTTTTAAGAACTTTGACTGTTCTTGAATTGCATGAAAGGAATACAGCTGAGTTTTTGAAAGATACAGTTAAGATTGTTTTAAGTCGTTTTGGTATAAAAATTAATCAGATATATTCCATTACCTCAGACAATGCTTCAAATATGATTAAAATGACAAAGAAATTTGGGGAAGAGCTTCAGTTACTAGAACATCATCTAAATGATGAAATAGAACGGGTGAATGAAGAACCAGAAGAAGAAGAGGTAAATGAAGACTTTGTTGGTGAAAACCACACTGATTTTTTGGATATAGAATTAGATGATGGCGATTGCGATCCAAGTATTAAAATTGTAGCTGTTCGATGTGCGGCTCACACCTTACAATTGGCTGTTCGAGACACGCTTTTTGACTACGAGTCAATCTTAGAACAATGTCGCCGCTTATCGAGGCTATTACGGACACCAAATATCGTTATAAGATTAGAGAAAACCTTTTACCTAACGCTATCATTGACTGTCCAACTAGATGGGATTCGACTGTATTAATGTTAGAAAGACTTATGTTATTGAAACCATTTTGCCAGTCAAATTCCGATATTCAGCGAAGTGGTCTTTTGGAAGATACCATGTGGACTAATATTGAAGAAATGTTTGAAGCACTTAAGCCTTGTCAAACGCTAAGCAAATCATTACAAAGAGAACAGATTACTTTTGGTGATTTTTATATTGCTTGGACACGTTGTATGTTAGCAAATGAAAACCTTAGTTTACCTTTTGCATCACTAATTGCTATAAATATGCGAAATAGACAAAAAGTCCTTTTTGACAATGAGAGTTTTCTGGCAGCAGTTTACCTGGATCCTCGTATTAACGCAGTTTTGACCATTGAGCAGCAAATAAAAGCACGTCAACATTTAATATCTACTTTTAATCGAATTAAAAATATACATCATGTCACGGATGACAATTTACAAGAGCCACGACCGGGACCCAGTGCAGCAATAACATCAGAAGACAATCTCGACTATTATTTCCAAGATATCCGACGAAGAAAAACAACGGAAAATAATTTTGCACATTTTTCGCTAACTACACTTCTCGATAACTTTTTAAATGAGCCAATCGTACCAACTTCTACAAATATTTTAGAGTATTGGAAAAAAAAAATATTCTGATCCACAATTATATTTATTATCCAAAATTATTCTTTCTACACCACCTACACAAGTAAGTGTAGAAAGATTATTCTCGTCACTCAAATTTGTTTTAAATAATTTAAGACTTTCCTTATCAGATTCAGTTATTGAAGACATTTTGGTAGTCCGAAACAATACTCTATACGGTCAGGCCATTTAAAGTACCTATTGCAATCATGTCAAAATTAAACGTTACAATCGTATTTATGATTTATTAAACAACCGTTTGTAATGTATCAATCAGTTTTCGTTAGCTTCTTCTAGATGTTTATTATTTAAAGATTAAATATACTTCAATATATTAATATAGGCTTCGGAACGCATACAAGCTGGTACAAATTACATTTCGCCAATCAAAAGGTTACCAAAGTAGTAATTTCTTTTATCAAGAGTTGTGTCAAATGCCAGTAAATACATAATGAGGATACTGCATCCATATATTCAATTGAGTTTCTTTGTTCTTCTGTAATGGGCTTATTACCATCTGCTTCATTTTTCTCTGAGTACTGACTTCTTTATAATTAAGTTCTACATTATTCGATTTCAGTGATTGTTTGATTTGATCCCCAATTATATTGATCTGGTGATCATAACAATATAATTAATAGTTTTGACTATTGTTATGATCACCAGTACCTAAAATGTTGTTAATTAAAAAAAAAATTATATTAAGGTTACATTGATGAGTCTGATTATTGATAAGTAAATAATAAATAAGTAATTCAACATCTTTGTCTTTTATTTTATTTTTATTGAATAGGAGGCAAACGGGCAGGCGGGTTTGTGACCACACAGTGTGAATCAGTACGCAGGATGGCGCTGCCGCCCACCATCCGGTATATAATCTTTTTGTAGGCTCTTAAGACAACCTCGGGAGGAGAAGAAGTAGACAAATGTTTTGTATTTCAACAATGCTGGATCATCTTCGTGATGATTATTATCAGTGCCTTTAAAAAATATTCTAATTATTCATATAACTAGCTACACCCCGCGGGTTTGGCCGCATTGTTTCTGTTTCCTTGTAAAATCCCAGAAAAAGAGCGTACTTATGGATAAGTCCAGAGAAATAAGCTATCCAGTATTTTGGCTAAAGCAGTACTATCGATAGTATCGAAATTATCAATACTATTGTTAGTTTTGGCAATAGTCAGAAGCAATAGTATCGATACATCAAAAAAATGCTTTAGTTTTAACAAAAACTAAACTAACACAACAAAAACAGTGTTTTCATGACTTCATAAACTCACGATAAGAGAACAAATTGAATCTAGAATCTATTCAACTATTTGACCTCTAATCACCACATGAATTTATAATAATCAAAATAATCATTCCTATCTTCTCTTCAACCTATTGCAGTCCACTGCTGGACATAGGTCTCCCCCATTTTGCGCCAGACATCCTGGTCCTCCGCTTTTCTCATCCAGCTTCCACCAGCGACCTTTCGCAAGTCGTCGGTCCGTCGGGCCGGAGGGCGTCCTACGCTACGCTTGCCAAGGCGCGGTCTCCACTCCAGAACTCGTCTGCTCCAACGGCCATCGGTTCTGCGACATACGTGACCAGCCCACTGCCACTTCAACTTGCTGATTCGGCGGGCTATGTCGGTAACTTTAGTTCTCTTACGGATTAAATCATTTCTGATCTTATCCCTAAGAGAGACCCCCGAGCATAGCTCGCTCCATTGCGCGTTGAGTGACTTTGAACTTGTGAACCAATCCCGCAGTTAGTGTCCATGTCTCAGCTGCGTATGTTGCTTGCTCAAAGACTTTTGTCTTTAAGCATTGCGGAATAGTTGACGTTAGGACATGACGTAGCTTACCGAATGCCGCCCAACCCAACTGAATCCTCCTACTAGCCTCCCTCTCGAAGTTATGCCGGCCAAGTTGGATGGTTTGGCCCTGGTAGATATACTCCTGCATAGTCTCGAGACGGCGCCTCGAGACGACGCCATCGACGCATATCGGTTGTGGCATGACACGACTGTTGAACATGACTTTTGTCTTGTCCAAATTCATGCCAAGCCCAACTCGTCGGGAAGATTCATTAAGGCTGTTCAGCATCTCCGCAAGCTCTTCCGATGACTCGGCCACAATGACGATATCGTCAGCAAAACGAAGATGAGAAATAAACTCTCCATTGACGTTGACGCCTCGTTCAGATAGTCCAGGGTCTTGAAGACATCCTCCAATGCGTTTGTGAACAGTTCCGGGATATAACATCTCCCTGTCTCACACCACGACGCAATTGGATGGGTCTTGTCCGGTGGTCTTGGATCTTAATGGTCATCGTCGCTGCGTTGGAGAGACACTTCATCACCTCGATATATCGCCAGTCGATACCGCATCGCTGCAGAGCCTCCAGAACAGCCCAGGTTTCGATGGAGTCGAAGGCTTTATCGTAGTCCACAAATGCCATACACAGCGGCTGGTTATACTCTTCGGTCTTCTGTATAAGCTGCCGAACAGTATGGATTTGGTCTACGGTGCTGTAGCCTTTTCGAAACCCAGCCTGCTCCGTTGGTTGGAATTCGTCAAGTCTTAAGGCGGGACGGTTCGCTACAACTCTGCCTATCTTGGACACAATTAGAGTTACCAAAAAAAACTCACCCGATTCACCTTTCATGGCAATAAATTGTGTATAAATAATTACAAAATATCGAATTCCGAAACAGTTAATGTATTTTTTCAATAACTTTCGCGACGCCGACACGACGCTGCGAAATAAAACATCACGAACTTCAGTTCATTACCCTGACGAAAATATTAACCGGTTAATTAAAGAAAAACGGTATTTTTAAGAACAGGTTAATTAACCGTTTTGAGGAACGAAACCTTTTTCAAAAAGTTCCAAGGGAAATTGACAAACCGGTTTCAAAAATTATACCGGTTTCCAAGCCCTGCTGGGAGGCACGTTTAGCCGTCCCGGCTTCAATCTTAGAAAGTAAATCGTCCACGTAATATGTAACATACACAAATCCCGTGATGGGTAACGGTACAATCTCCCCATGACACTGACCGGTGCAAGAAGGCCTTGCCCTGCAGTAGGCTGTAATAGGCTGTGGGTGATGACTCATAATCTTTGCGAACGATTTCAACAAACATACTCGTATACTTTAATGATAAAATATAAACCAAAATGTAGGTGCACTCCTAGCGGGCAATTTTAAAATATTTTTAATTTTACTTCTAAAAAAAAATAAATTAGTTTTAATAAAAAATAATGTAATTTTAGTTAAATATTTATTTTATCTACTTTCGAAATCGCATCACTACAAACCTTCCTGGTTTTCGTACGGGATTTGATAAACAATTATTTTCCATTTTGTATATATAATATTGCTATGCATCTTAAAAATTATGTACCTATATATTGATCAAAGAATATGAAATGAATAAACAACAACGAATCAATGAAGTACTTACAGTGAAAGCATACACTTCGATAAAGCTGTTTACTCATAAACGCCGAGAACTAAGCAGTTAAAATAAACTGCAGAACGCGTTAATTCACGATTGAAACAGAAATATTTGTACACACTAAAAGCCTTTTTTTAGATTGCACTAGATGAAGTTTCGGAACTATATTTGCCATTAGGTCGCATTGCTTATGATAGACTTGATAGAACATCGATAAAAGTGAACAGCATAGAAATGCATTCATTGGTTATCATCATCAGCTCATTAAACGTCCCCACCGAGGGGCACGAGCCTACCCGTATAGGGTGATTAGGCCTTAGTCGTCCACGCGGGCCCAGTGCGGATTGCACAACTTTTGTTTTGTGTGCGCAGGTTTCGTCACGTAATTTACAAAATCCGAAATCACATTGGCACGTGGTGGGATATGAACCTGCGCCCTCCCAATCGGAAGGCAACAGTCCACACCACTGAGCCACCGACGCTCACGGCGATATTTAGGATGATAATATTTAATATTATCATTACATAACACTGTGAAACATAATAAAACGCCGTTATAAACGATGGGCTCTTACATCGGGCTATAGAAACTAGGATTACAATTGTGCGAAACTTTCATAAGGAGATTATGGCGGTACGGTCCCGCCCTCGATACATTCGGCGAAGCCTGGAGGCCGCCCCACTTAATCCAACTGTTGCTTTGCGGTCCAGGCTCGTCGATTATGTCTAAGCGTTATCTAATAGTTAACCGCGCGTACCAAATGCTTAATCACGTTAACGTAACGGTTGCCATTTCTTTATCAAAAAAAGTTTTTATATATATTACAAAGTGTTTTTTTTTAAATTTATTATAAGGACTTTTTATATATTACAAGGACGACCATGAAGCTCGCCTGATGGTAATTGATATGCCTGACAAAGCGGCATTGATGGAAACCAACACCTGATAAACAGTTATTCTCCATCAGTGCCGAACTGCGCCCGTCACCCAAGAAAACATGAAAGGCCTTTTAAACCCGGTAATTCAATTACAATTCACCATGATCTACGAAGGTTATACTTGCGAATTTTGATCAATAAAATTAGCGTCATGGAAATGGAAGCGTTCAGTTTGACCTCACTTAGCTTGGCTTAGCATGTTTATGTTAAACGAACGGTTAGTCAGTGGGTAGTTAAGTTTTTTGTAACATTCACATAACTGGTCATGTGTAGGTCATGTATGCAGGTCAAATTATTAACGGAGTAATTGGTTTTCATTCTGACATACAGTCAAGAAAGCGTCGGTGGCTCAATGGTGTGGACTGTTGCCCTCCTAAAGGGAGGGCTGAGTTTCAAATCCCGCCACTTACCAATGTGTTTTCAAAATTTCGAAATTGTACGTTTATCTGACGCTCTTAGATGGTGTTGTGTGAATGTCAGTGGATATTTATTTTATATACTCTTCGATGTAGTGGTATAATGGTTAAGGAGTCTGCTATTTCACCAGGGTTCTGGGTTCGATCTCCGAGCAGTACAAACATTTGTATGCATAAACATGTCTTTTGGTATTTGGATGGCTTCTTCTTTATTGTTTATGTTCATTTATTCTATAATTATAATATTATACTGGTTAATGTCATTATAAAAACATTACAATTACCAAAAAAAATCCTTTATAAATCGCAGCATCATTTTCACTCTCATCCACCTGAAGTGTCATATTTCGTCTCGGCCGAGAGCCGGCTACACTCTCTACTTACTCAAGATGCTGGAAAAGCTATTAGCTGCTAATAGCAACTGTAATGCTTTCGACAGGTAGCCCTTTTAAGCGCTACTATTAAAAATATTTACTTCACAAATACAATACTTAAAATTGGCACATCCATGTCCGCCGTGTTCTCCTTTTTCATATCATGTGCATGAGCATTCAACAGCGCTCACCAGCAGTCATCAGCTAACACTGTAAAATCCACAACAAATCACAAAAAAATGGATTCTTTAACAGATTACAAACCCTATTGGTAATATTTCATTAAGTACATGTAAAAAGTACATTTTAGCACAGTCAATAAAAAATTTGTAAAAAGTAAACACATCGCCATTAAAGGACGATTTTATATTATTTTAATTAGTTTACAGCAGATTCCGGAGGACCTGGCAATATTTGTCCCTTTTAAAAGCAACGAACAAAGTTCCCGTTTTTCTCTTGAGCTTTTTTTCTATTTTCTTTCCGCATTCTCCTCTCTATTGCTTTATGCAGGAGAGGCTTTGAGGGACACCCGGCCTGAATATTGATGAATGCAAATTTATATCGAGATACAAAATGCATCGCAGTTTTAAAATAGTTACCCTGCCGTTCATTTGCTGCACCAGCTGGTTTTTTTCACTGCTTTAGTTACTTTGACTGGTGCAATCAAAAGACAAATTAAATTTTTAAAAACATGTATTATTGGTTTTATCAATTTCATTTGTCTTTGTATTTAATTTAAGTTACTAACGCAATGGTGTCTATCAGATGGGTGATCGAAAATGGATCCATTCTCTCCGTGTATTGAAATGCTCGTTAATTTGGTGAAGACTGATTTGTTTTTATTTGGGTAAAAAAAAAAGTATAACAATATCTGCTTACAAATAAAAGGCTGCTTTATTAGGATGGCAATCGACAACACCAATCCGAGTCCAATCTCACCATAACATAATTGTGTGGAAATACCTTTAGTTACGAGTGGATGAATGACAAGATACCACGCGGACACACACACACAGACACCCCGTAGTTTTCCGTCGGGGCTGAATAAACAATAAACATCTAGTTAAGTTACACAATATCACTCAAAAAGGGTCCGCGCCAAAACTCTGCCCATTGCCTCAGTTGGTCAGAACTTTCATACATAATCACGTCGCGCGCTACATGTCATAATGACATAGTAGTGTGCTCGTGCTCATGATTTTATACTTTTTCTATGACGCTTTAAGATCATAGAAAAAGTATAAAATCATGCACCAGCTGGTTTTTTTTCACTTCTTTAGTTACTTTGACTGGTGCAATCAAAAGAATAACAAAATTGTGTGGAAATACCTCTAGTTACGAGTGGATGAATATAGGACAAGATACCACGCGGACACACACACAGACACCCCGTAGTTTTCCGTCGGGGCTGAATAAACAATAAACATCTAGTTAAGTTACACAATCCCATTAAAAA
This sequence comes from Leucinodes orbonalis, assembly GCA_019425675.1. Taxonomy (NCBI): domain Eukaryota; kingdom Metazoa; phylum Arthropoda; class Insecta; order Lepidoptera; family Crambidae; genus Leucinodes; species Leucinodes orbonalis. The sequence goes on from PQWD01004577.1 coordinate 35,744, forward strand.
AGGGTCCGCGCCAAAACTCTGCCCATTGCCTCAGTTGGTCAGAACTTTCATACATAATCACGTCGCGCGCTACATGTCATAATGACATAGTAGTGTGCTCGTGCTTATGATTTTATACTTTTTCTATGACGCTTTAAGGTCAAAATTTAAATGAATAATTTTACGTTCTAAATATAAAAATAACTATACTTATGTGTCATTGGGCCGGAACTTTTCTTGCGTTTCTATGTGAGTGTGCATCTTGTTAGTTTATTATGGATACAAGCGTCGGGTCTACTAAAAACTATCCGTATTGAAGGGACACAATAAACACTTTAAAAGCTCTCAGTTTTAAATTGTTTGGAATTCATTAGACAAACCCTTTCAGAGTATTTTCCGTGCACTTCGCGAAGTTTAATAGAATTACTAAGTGTCGTGATTTAACCAGCATCAGTTATTCTAGCGGGGAGTTGTTTACAATTAGTGAGTTTATACCGCAGTAAATAAATTTTAAATGGGTGTATCGCTTGCAATTTTCAAGATGTTTTCAAGAGTTTTAACAAACATTATACTAACTGTGCGCCGCGGTGGTGGTAAAAATGTTCTCGCGCAATTCCCGGTTTAAAATACTAAAATTAGTATTCATTTTTTTGTCATAATGACATCATAGACACCAGTTGTCATTTTGGTGACACATTTATGTATTAATGACAGTCAGTCCGTATTTTTTTAAAAGTTCATGACTGCAGCGTATAAACTACAGATATTATTCGATCTTATGTCATCAAACCGTTTTGTGCAAAGCAAGTAATAGGGTTTATTACATAATGGAACATTCAGGGTAAATTGCCGGTCTCAGTCGATACCCCGTCGTCGCTGCAAGTATTAACTACAGTTTAGCAATGATGTAAAAAGTATAGATTCGTGATATGCTCACAAAACAATCGAAAAAAGTGTTCCGAATGCAGCGACACACATACACATATTTCGGATGAGCGTACAACTGTATTCTCTTTGGCGGTTCGTTTTTGGGGCACGGATGGCGTATCTACCTTTAAATATACAGAATATCATTGCAGTTTAGCTCAACCATTACACTGACGTTTTCGAAACTAATACTCAATTAATATTATATTTTATTATGCCAGTTCGTAGAAAGAGGATATTGAACCAACGAGGTTAGATAGCGATGTACGAATTATCGGTGGAATTAATAAAAATAAATATCCACTAACATTCACACAGCGCCATCTAGCCCCAAGTTAAGCGCCCCTGTAGTATGGGTTCTAAACAACGGATAAACATACTTTTATACATTTTTTTAAATACATACATATTATACATAGAAAACCCCCAGACCATTACAAACAGACATGTTCATGCACACAAATGTTTGTACTGCCCGGGGATCGAGCCCGGAACCCTTGGTGTTGCAGACGTCTCAACCGCTACACCAAATGGGTCGTCTATGTTGCATCACTTTATCTAGCGCTTGCTGTGCCCCGGAGTATAAGCTATTCTCCCGCAGTAATATGCATGAAGAAAAAAAGTAATTTTAATATTTTAAAACATTTTTATTTATATGTATAGAGCCTTTGTATGTATATGACTTAAATGTAAAACTGTTGTAAGACATATTATTGTAAACCTAGTAACCTGATGGATACATGCATGTATGTATATGACTTAAATGTAAAACTGTTGTAACACATATTATTGTAAACCTAGTAACTTGATTGATACATGCATGTATATACATGACTCAAATGTAAAACTGTTGTAAGACATATTATTGTAAACCTAGTAACCTGATGGATACATGCATGTATGTCTATGATTTTAATGTATAACTGTTATAAGACATATTATTGTAAACCTAGTAACTTGATTGATACATGCATGTATGTCTATGATTTTAATGTATAACTGTTATAAGACATATTATTGTAAACCTAGTAGCTTATAGATACATGTTGTCAGACTTAAATTATTTACCTGAAGACATTGTTTATTTTGTCATTGCTCAATGTTGTATGTACTGCATTTGTGAAGGAGCGGAATCCCCTGGTACAGGCAATTTCTGCTTAAAAGGGGATTCCGACATATTATAATTCTAACAATTATTCAGGAAATAATAAACAATTTTTGATTTTGATTTTTTGATTTTTTTTTAGATTTAATATAAATATGTCTTTGGCATTTCGTGCAAAATACCTTACAGCCAGCACAAATCTCTCATTTATACTTTTTTATATTAAAAAAAAGAATTATCAACTGCTCATACATATTGCTACACCACAAAGGAATAAGCACTACTGAAAGTCGCTTTTGAAAAACATACCAAAATAATCCGCTTTTACTATAACCACTCAAAGACTAATTGACGTCTATACAAAAACCGTGTTACCAATATATTTTACGTATAATATTAACAACATCAAAAGAGTGTAATGAATGCCAGTTGATATTTCGTCTGAAAATATTTTTATATGATACTCGTATAAATAAATTAGCGATTTAACAGAAAATTTGTGTTTACCTGGTATTCGTGTTTCATATATGATGTAACATACATACATATGAATGACGACTTATATGGTGTTATGCTTGAGGCATCAGTTACTACACCAAGGATTCCGGGTTCAATTCCCAAAAAAAACATTTGTGTGTTTGTTCGTATTGGTCTGAGGGTTTCTTTGAATAGCACGTATGAATTTACATAAAAAAGATTTAAGTTTGGACAAACAATAAACTAACTTGAAGCACAAACACGGCGAAATCTCAAGCAAAAAATGTCCAAGCACTACACATACATATAGTTATTGCTTAGATAAACATTAAGTGCTTACATAAACATTAATTGCTTAGATAAGCATTAAACTAACTAGCTGAACAACCTTACTCAAAGTGTCCACGGGAAAATTCTGCCCATCCAATTATTTGGGCAAAATACCTTATGAACGCAATCTCATTTATATTCTAAAGCCTCACTGCTACATTAAAAAGATTAGAAATAAATTAATGTATCGATGACTAGGAAAATAATCTAAAATAACATTATTCTCGTCCGTAGAGCAATGCAAACAAGTTTAGTCTGATATGGTGGATATCCTAAATGTGTTTGAGTGAATTTCTATTTGGAGAAGCTTAGTATGTTTGTATAAACAGACGATAGGGAAAATGAACCGATTTACAAAACCTAGTAGAAGTGGTTCAGGCTTGGTTTGCAGCGCTTATTATCACCATTAAGTATCATCATCATCAACTCATCAGCCTACCCGTAAAAGGTGTATAGGCCATAGTAATGAGCCACCGACGCTCACCGACTCCTACACTTAAAACCCCCAATAATCAGGGATCAAGGATTTTTATATAAAACATCACTAGGCATCGGCTAAGAAAGGATTTCGATTAATTCTATCTAAGAGGATAAAATAGGAGATGAAAGTTTTTATGAAACTTTGTCAATTTTTAAACCGTTAGGGTTGAGAATTGCATAAACCTACAATGACGTATGCATCACCAAACAAAGGGCTGTGATAAACCCCACCCTTAAAATGGATATAATTATATTTCTTATCGCGAGCGAAGCGGCGAGCAAAAGCTAGTTCTGATATATGTTACTAATAGATAGCCACTTGCAAACGACATAGCTATTTCCGTTGTTTATTTCAAAACGATATCTATGATGAATTCCCTTATGCCTCTAGTCTGTCAGCACCGATGGAACAAAAGAAGGCGTGAAAAGAAAAGTGGGCGAGTCAGTAATCGACAGATGTTTGCACTTGTATTACCAACCTTGGTAATGTTTGAGAGATTGCGACTATGAACGGGAACTGTCCAACGTAGTTAACTTCTAAATAATAAATTTCCTAGAGTTTACAATTACCATAATTTCCCACTTCTCCATAGTGTATAGTTGATTTTATACTCGTTCTTTAAAATAAATATATGAATCATCAACAGCTCATTACACGTTCCCACCGAGGGGCACGAGCCTACCTGTAAAGGGTGTATAGGCCTTAGTCGTCCACGCGGGCCCAGTGCGGATTGGCCGACTTATTACACAACCTTTGAATCTCTTCGCAGGCGTGCGCAGGTTTCCTTACGATGTTTGTCTTCACCGTAAAAGCATCGGATAAACGTACATATAATTACTAAAATTCGTAATGACATTGGTACGTGGCGGGATTTGAACCTGCGTCCTCGCCGTAGGAAGGCAACAGTCCACACCATTGAGCCACCGATGCTCTTATGTGAATAAGATGATGAATCACTTAACAATCATATTATAGAAAGGTAGGTTTATTTATATGCGCGGTGGTATCTTTAGGTGTGTAAAAATTGGTTCACACACACATAGGTAGGTACCTGTGTGTTGTGTGTGCGTTGTGTACTTTTTTATTGATTATGTTATTAAATATATTTTAACTTTTAAGTTCATTCGTGCCTCTGTAGAAACGTAAAACTGTTATTCAAAGCTCAATCTATCTTGTAATTGTAATCGGTTACATTATCTACACTTTTGCCTAACCTATCAATATTATCACAAGTTTTGGCAATAGTCACAAGCAATCGATAGTCGTTTTGACAATGAGCTTCGATAGTATCGACACAGCTCTTACAATACTTGGATAGACTATTTATAGGAGACTAAGTAGCGAGCAGCAATACTAGCGAGTTGATTAATTCCTCTGAATGCCAAATATATTGGATTTCCACGAGCACTGCCGCAGGGCGCAGACAAAGCTTTGACGATACACCATGCCACATATGGTAACATCCTAACGTTAGCACTGTGACAGGTATATCAAAGTCAATAACCAGCTATTCAATTGAGACTTACAGCAACCGTGAACAGACTTCATAACTTCACATCTTTTTTGTCGTCACAAAATATTTTTTTATGTTACCAAGTGTACATGGTCGAGATGCTCACCTGATGGTAAGTGATACGCCTGACCATGACAGAGCGTCATTTTGTATATGAACATTAATAATTTCTATGAAGCAATAATATTTATTCAGAATTCTAACTAGCCGATAATACTCAGAAATAGCTAAAATGCAATTGCTAATTACGTCATTGTATTTATTCCAGACCTATTATAATATACTATCAATGTTTGCAGTATAGTGGGTCAAGTAGAGTGACCACAATTACTTTTAAATGATGAAACCAAAAGCTAGACGAAAAAAAAATTACAATCCTTTGTTTTCAAAAACTCATGCCATCAACCAAAAAAGCTTGTTTTCATTTGAGTTACTAATTAATCAATGTATACTTTTAATACGCAGAGGTTACTTTGGCTTTTTCATATTATATATTTATAACAATATCGATTTTAAAGTCTATTACACAAGTATTTGATTTGTACCTTTTTTAATGACTATGTTTATGATTTAAACAATGATACAATGGTTTCGAATAGTATTCTGATTCAAGATTCAAAACATTCACTTTTTATGTTTTGGTTATGACTGTTCATCATCACCCACATCGACGTCATCAGCTCATATAACGTCCCCATCGAGGGGCACGAGCCTACCTGTAAAGGTTGTATAGGCCTTAGTCGTTTACGTGAGCTCAGTGCGGATAGAACAACTTCACGCACAACCTTTAAATCTCTTCGCAGGTGTGTGACTGTTTGTCGTTCCTTTTTTGTATCTATCATAATTGTTAATGAGTATTTACTAATTTTCATTCGAATGGCCGTTTATAAATCTCACAATCCAATAAGTTCATCTCTTAAATTTATTTAAGTCGTATAACTAACTTTAAGTCAGTAAGACTTTATATTGTTTATTTTACTTTTAATTAATATTTTTCATACTATCCTGCCCCTTACCAGTCTCACGGTCACCCTATCAATGAGAGGAATAGATCGGTTATATTTAGGATTAAACTTGTATTTTACTGTGACATCTGGGATAAAACGCGGTGCGCCGGACGCGGTGTATAATCATGACGGGCTGTGACGTCAGCAGTTATTACCGCACTTGTAATGACCTTAGGAGGTCCGTAGCTAAAAAGAACGAATGAATATACATGTATTGGCCACAAGGAACACAAGTAATAAGCTACTACATGAGCTGTGCTAGCAGCGAGCCGGTCTAATTCCTTGCTATCAGATATGATGAAGCGTTAACTACACTTCATTGCCAACATCAATACAACAACGCTGCGACTTTGCACTTTTTTTTTCTAAAGTGACAGGGCGGTCAGGACGCTCACATGATGGTGAGTGATACACCTGACCATGACAGAGCGGCATTGAAGGAGACCAACAACTGATAAGCAATGATTATTCTACATCAATGCTGCACTGCGCCCGTCACCCGAGACAACAGATGTTAGGTCTCTTATACCCGGTAAATTTCACAACCTACAGTGCCCACATCCCGAAACACAGAAGTGCAAAACACTTCTATTTCTCGGGACGATATTTGGCACTGGGGTGATACCTCATACACCAATCAGTATCGAGTCTACCACCCAGAAAACATATAGCAATATTTGCTTTATATTTTCACAAAAGTGCCTTACTTTTATCTTAACGCCCGGTTGTGACGTATTATGAGCTTATGACAATGTTAGTACGTATGCAATTTTTTTATAAAATAGTGTCGCAATGGGTGCAATTTAATTTTTTTATAAAATTCTACTAGTCAAGCCCTTTTAATTGATGGATGAGTTCATAAAAAATATATAAAAATTTGCGATGGCGTCTATCTTAGATTTGAAATGGATCATAGTCTGGTAGCTTCCTTGGTCAAAGAATAAGCATTTCAGCACAGGAATGCTGCCAGTGTTTTGGGAACCCTGCCTCGGGTCACACGCACTTTTGTTACATAATATATTTTATATTTCATTTAGTATTTACCTTTTTAATTATAATATTGTTGTAACTTTAATAAAAAAAAATTAATATATTCATAGTCTATAGTATTTTACTAGTCCAGCCCTTTCATTTGACCCCCATATTGAGGGGTTGGAGCAAAAATATGTTATCTGCCTTTTTTAGGCAGCGGCCATCATACACCAATTTTTATCAAACAGCTAAGAACACTCTCGCCATATTTATCTTCCAAACAAAAATAAAAACAAAATTAAAATCAGTTTAACCGTTCGGAAGCTACATGCCACGGACAGACACACATGCGAACACTTCAAAATAATAACTCCCCGTCATTTTAGCGTCAGGGATTAAAAATTAACAAGTACAAGAAGAACTTTTTGAAGTAATAAATTGTATTAACCCTAATAAGGAAATACATATTGGTATTACAAAAGAATTTTTCCAAGCACTCGCCATGCAGTGGGGCACTGATAAGCTAATTACCCAGCCATTATTAATTGTAAACATCGCACGCGAGTGACCTGGTAGCGGCCTAGTGCTTTAGACCTTGTGTGCTGGATGACGTCACTGCTTCGTTGCAACAGCATAGTGACGGGCACGACATAATGGAGCCAGGTAAGCGAAAATACCCGTAGGAAGGTGGAGGCCAGTATATCGTAATTTTAGTCTAGCCCATAGACGAATAAACAAATTCGGACTGAGTCTTGCGAACAACAAAAGTGTGTCGAAATTTCGGGGTCATATTTTAAGTACCTATTAATGACACTGTCCGTATTTATTAATACGTCCGTGGTCTAGCCGCTTAGTAAAGCGTGATTTCACAGTTCTATTTTTCCATATATTAAATTTAATTTAAAAATGATAATTCATTTATTTCAGTCAACATGAATTGGACCAATAATCAATTACATTAAGAGCAATTCAGACAAGATTATAAATTGAAAAGTGTTAATACAATAATTAAAATAATATCATCATTGAATTCTTATTAATAAAATATGTTAAATCAAATCAATATTAAAATGAAAATTTACTTTAAAATCAAAATTGTAATTTGTATGGCTGCTTAGCTTAGCTGTTTGCTTAGCTAAGCTGATTTTTCTTATCAAAATTTACGACGTAACGTCAATGCTCCTAAAATATTTATTTTTAAAGAAAAAAATCATAATTTCGTCATAATGATGACAATATTATGTATTTTCTTTACAGATTTAGGTCTCATACTCGTATACCTGGTAATTTTACTAGCTAATGGTGGCAAGTTATTTTTAATTAAATATTTTTTGGGTTGGAATGTTGTAAAAATATCTGAGGTAATAAGTTAAAAGTCTGTTAATTACAAAGTAGTCTTACGCTTAATTTACCACACGTTTAGAACAGTCGCTATAAGATATCTTAAGCTTACCGGAAATATTATACTATTCAATGGTGTCTCACATTACCTATTGAACCCTACCCGAATATTTCGTGTGCATTATGCCAGTAACCAAGTCAGTAGGACACCAGTATTGATTGTTTGCTATTTTTGTACGTGCACTTTTTAAAATCGTGATTGAAACACGTCATCGTAGTGCCGCCATCAGTTTACCCAGTGAGGCCGTTTATATGAATTTGTCCGGTAATTTCGATACTATATATACCTGATTAACAGCCCATTCAAAAGTCAAAATCCATTTTTTTTTCAAATTAGGCTTACAAAAAGCACTTACGAACGTAAAAATATATATAAAAATACAAGAAAAACAAATGAATAAAACTAATATTTTTAATATGAATTTTGATGCTTTGAAAAAAAGCACTTCAGTGGTTTGGCCTGTTGATGGGTGGATGGGAGGGTGAATGGGATTGGGTGTAATGGTTGAGACTTTGCCTTCTACACTTAAATAAACAATAAAGTAACTAGATGCACAATCATGAAAAAAACCGTGTCCTATTGTATCCCTTGGTGGCTGAATTAATCAAAATCCTTTCTTAGTCAATGCCACAGACATCAGAATATACATTAGACTGGACAAGCAGCCAAGTTTATAGGCAGTCCCAGTGTCGCAATTTCTTTTCGGTTCTTACCTGTGAAAAGTTATTATATTTCTTGGTAAATTTACTGATTCATTACGATGATCATGTTACAATTGCACAGAATGGCATTTTGGAAAAAAACGGTAATTTCTTCTAATATTCGTGCGTCTTGACTCGTCTCACAGAGCGTAAACTGGTAGCCAGTGTATGCTCGTTGAGCTTACAGTTGTCGCACTTTAAACGCGGCTTGCCGCATCTCCTGTATTGGGAAATCTGTGGTCAATGCCCAATTCATAACATCTACCTGCATACCAAATTTTAATCCGTCCAGTGGTTTGGGCTATACTTTGATCATTATGTCAGACATCTGTGAGTTTTATATATTTAGATACATGCTCTTTTTTAAGGACGCCAGGCCATATCGTTCCGGAAACGTTTTCAGCAAGAAAAGAGGTGTACCTATGCTAAAAAGGAGCTTGTATACAACGAATCAATGTTTAGTACATATACCTACAAGCAATTGTAAATGCATACATATTATACCAGAATATAATGTGCATGAACACAAATTTTTGTACTACCCGAAGAATGAATCCGGAATCATTGGTATAATAGCCGACTCAAACATTGCAAAAATAATCGTGTCAATTTAGACTATTTTTTAAAATGTAGTAATTAAAAACTTCATTCCCGTTCCTTTTAACCCACTATTTTCATTTTAAACGTTAGAGCCAAGCCCGTGGTTTACAAGTATTATAACTATAAAAGATTAGTTCGATTAGACTGTAGCATGCACGAGTGCATGTTTCACATAATGCACATGTAATAGGAAATAATTGGGGGCGAAGTAAACATATTTCTAGTACGAGCCAGTCGTGTAAAAAGTATAGATTTGTAATATGTACACAAAACAACTGAAAAAAGTGTTCCGAATGCAGTGACAGCCCATACACATATTTCGAATGAGCGTTCATTTAGATACCTAAACAAAGAGGATACAACTGTATTCTCTTTGGCGGTTCATTCGAGGCGCGGGTGCGTATCTGCCTTTATATAGCTTGTGTAGTGTTATTTCACTTTCATATTATTATTTTTTCTCTTTGGTTCCACTGCGCTGTTAAAGGATTTATCAATTATTCCACCAAAATAGTTTCACAGGGCACGAGCTTTCCCACACAGTATGTGTCACTTACCACCGTTGAGATTATCAATGCTTACCATACAAAGCCTAATGCCATCCGATAAAAACAATCGAAAGAAGAATGCTTCCATATAATGTTAACTAGGTTTAACAATAGCGAAGAAGCCTTAAACAATAATTAAAAGCATTTTTATACCTGTATCCTAGCCTGTATTGGAAGACAATGTTTTTCCGTATTATTATATATAAAATGAAGACCAAAAATACGTTCAGTATATTTGTTGTTCATCTACAACAGTTGTGATTGTTTCATGTAAAACCAACAGGACGGATTATGATGAAACTTTTAAAGCGACATTTCCTTCTCAAGATATAGGCCATCATTTTTTATTATCTTGCAACCTTGGCAGCCTGGATATACTATAAAGGATATTAATATACTGCCTAAGGTACTCTCGGTCAATATAAAAAGAACGAGCCTACCCGTATAGGGTGATTAGGCCATAGTCGTCCACGCGGGCCCAGTGCGGATTGGACGACTTCACAAACAACCTTTGAATCTCTTCGCAGGCGTGCATGAAGGTTTCCTCACGATGTTTTCCTTCACCGTAAGAGCATCGGATAACGTACATATATTTTCGAAAATTCGAAAACACATTGGTACATGTCGGGATTTGAACCTCAGCCCTCCCGGTAGGAAGGCGACAGTCCACACCATTGAGCCACCGACGCTCTGCGTCCCTATACGGGTAGGCTCGTGCCCCCTCGGTGGGGACGTTTAATGAGCTGATGATGATGATGATGATAAAAAGAACACACGTTCTGACGACATAAAAATTCGTGTCAAACAACACTGGCTAGTCACGTTAATAATACAAGGCGAAAGTTTGCGAGTGTGTATGTTTGTAACTTCTTCACGTGATAACGTATATTAATATTAATGTTCCAACTAAGATACCACGAGCCTCGAAGTACAATTTATTTGCAATAAGACGCTCCATGTGAAATCTGAGTCTTTATTCTCCTTTAAACCGAATCATTCGCAGTTATAATTCACTGCCTAAGTCCTCCGGTATTGATGTATAAATATATAACACTTGTACTGGGAAATTTAAAATGCTTTGTCTTCCCAGTGTATTGTTAATAATTTGTTTCATTATCTTATTCATTTTATTTTTACTATATTCCTTATTAAAGCACTAACTTTAATTGTTGACAATGCATTCCGTTATCACCTTTATGTGAGATTCCATTAAGAACAGTTTTATAGGAGAAAACATTTTAACATGTGAAAATGTAAACCTTGTTGGTAATCCTAAATAAGTAACGACTGAATGGATTTTAAAAATATTTACGAGTAATATGAAGGAGTCATCCTCATTAACTCTGACTATATTTAACTGCGAGAATATTATACACCGCGGGACACAGATAGTAACAAATAATTATATTAAGATGAAAAGAAAACGCCATAACTGAGTTATAATAAACTAACACTATGAAAACTTAACAACAAAACTGATTCACAGACTAAACAAACTATGTGAAAGAGTGTCTGTTTGTCCGTGTAGTTGAAGGAATGGGGAGTGACATAAGCTACTTTTTGTCAGATTGTAACCCCTCACTTCCTTAAAATGGAGGTGAATGTTTGTATGGAGTATATATTTTTGTTGTTTACATATTCTATGTATTATAGTTTATTAATACTGCTACATAATCGTATGAGTAAAAGAAATATTAGAAATTCGTATCACAATATATATTATCATATATTCTATAGTATCACATTATATGTGTATAAAACGAAATGGAAAGCATAACATTTTGTTAAAATCTAGTGTGAATAGAACAGAATTGCCCAATAACCTTAGAAAGAAAGAAAAACCATTTATTGACCTTTACAAAAACAGAAAAAAATAATTAAAGTGCTGACATTTAAAAATGTTTTGTACTTTAAATTAGTGGTACCACACTAAGTACTAATAAAAAAAACATTTTTGATATCAAGCATCACAAATGGCTTAAAAACTGCATACAGCTATCAAAGCATCCCAAGGATGTTCTAATAAGTTAAGAGCTAACTTTGTGCCGAGCACGGAGGAAGCTTACTAACAATCCTGTTTATCACAGAAAAGCTGCCGGTTTATATTCCGTCGGAAATATGGACGTTGTGGAGATCCCCGCTATTGTCAAGGGATTCTTAAGAGGCGGAGGTAAAAATTTCAGTTCCGGGTAACCGGTGACTTTGTCATGTAACGTTAAAATTGAGAGATTTCCGTATGGAAATAAAATTGTATCATAGTTATCCGCAACCGTGTGATATATGGGTGGGAGACACAGCGGTAAACAAGTTTATTTGTATGAACAAGCTAAAAACGACAACTTTGACGACTCATTTCGTGTAATGGTTGATACGTCGGCTACTACACTAAGGTTCCTGGTTCAATATGGGGAAAGTAAAATAAGAAATGTGTATGCGTTTTCTAAGTATAATATCATGTGTTGTTATTCTAATGTTTATCAATGTTGTGTACGCCTATAAAGGGTATATGTACCAGACCATAACCTTTCACTAAATGTTGTCCATTGTTGTGTATATATACTGTTGGTGTACCTTTTTAAATAAATAAAAAAAATATATGTATGTATTTACAAAAAAAAAATCATAAGTATGTTTATTAGTTGTTTGGTACCCATACTAAAGGCTTCACGCTTAACTTGGGGCTAGATGGCGTTGTGTGAATGTCAGTGGATATTTATTTGGGATATTTAACAAAACAAAGATGTCAGGTACGTCTCAGAATTACAGTACTTGGAAACGATCGTCAAGGGTACGTAATAACGCGATAAAAAAATCTAGGGTTTTTTTCGTAATGACTTATCGCTTTTGGCCGCAGGTGGCCTTCTCAGCTTCACCGGACAATTGGCGAGCACATATGGCTCTCAGCCCAAAAATATATGCAAAAGTCCTAAGTTTTTTTTTTCGAACTGACTGCTGTTGGCCGCAGATGGCCTTTACAGCTTCACTGGGCAAGTGGCGAGTGCAGATGGCTCTCAGCCTTAAAATTTACACAACGAGCCTAAGGGCGTCCCCAAACGGGACTCGAACCTCGGCTTAGGGCGTTGCGGGGGGGCTTGGTAACCTAACATATGTTTGGGAGAAAAGCGGCCCGGCACATGCCGGTTACGCGAATAGGGACTGTGCGAACCTACAGGGACACGCGACGATGGCCCCCGCCGGCGGGGCGAAATCTCGGTTGTCGATTTAGGACTTTAAGATTACACTCCACAGTGTAATCTTAAAGTCCTAAGTGTGTGCCAGACTGGGACGCGAACCCCGGCTTCGGGCGTCGCAGGGGCAAATCTAGGGTTAGAGGTAACGCACATGAAACATATTTATCAATTTCATATGTGCATCGGTGGCTCATTGGTGTGTACTGTTGACTTCCGACCTGGAGGGTGCAGGTTTAAATCCCGTCATGTACTTATATATCTTCGAATTTTCGGAATTATATGTACCTTTATCCGACGCTATTACGATGAAGGAAAACATTTCGGTGTGCACAGGTTTCCCCACGATTTTCCTTCACTGTAAGAGCGTTGGTTAACGTAGGTACATATAATTTCGAAAATTCGAAAACACATTGGTACGTGACCCTGCCATGGTCAGGCGTATCAGTTACCATCAGGTGAGCGTCCTGACCGTCCTGTACACTTGTAACATATAAAAATTATAAGACGGTCCATAGTGTAATACCTCACACATCAGCGAGGCTCAATTATTTTACCGCATTGTTCTTGCCAACGGCGTCCTTCGGTCACGCTTGCATTCTGTCATGCACAGCTATGAAGGTCCTTTAGTTGCAATGCTCTCTCGAAATACCTTTACTATTTTTATTTTCGGCCAGGGCCTTTTAACGTATCATTGACATTTGAATAGAATCTGAATATTAACACGGGTATAAATTTGGGGACAGTCGACTATTTAAGTTTTACAAATTTCACTCAGCTACTACTCACCTGGGGTATTTCACTTGCCAAAATTGAATCTACTACAAAGTACTTGTATAAGTTATATATATAATACAATAATTTTAAGTGCAATGAAACAAGTCTGAGATCGCAACGCTTGGCAATACGCGTCTTCACTATTTTTTGAAGTTCGCCTTAAACTATCGATCTATAACAGTGGTATAGAATCAAACCGGCAATCTGACTATAAAATTTCATAGTCTGTTGCCGGTTTGATACTATAACTGGTATGTTAAATCAGATAAGAAAAAATGCACAAAAAATGTCAAACACACAAAACTGTAAAATTGTAAAATAAAAATATCTTTGACACAATCAGGCGACAACGCTGTAGGCCATTGTTTATCTGTGGTCAGCTGTTATATAGGTTTTTAAATATTCGTTTTTTTATTATACGAAGTGAACAGCACGGTTAGGAGGCTCACCTAATGATAAATGATAAGCCTGGCCATAACCAAGCGGCATTGAAGAGTACCAATAACTGATAAACAGTTATTATTCTCAATTAATGACGCACTGTACCCGTCACCCGAGACACCAGGTGTTAGGTATCTTATACCCAGTTATTTCACTAGCTACAGTGCCCTCATCCCGAAACACAAAAGTGCATAGCACTTTTATTCAACGGGACGATATCTGGGCCTACGGTGGTACCAACCTAGGCGCATCAGTATCGAGTCTACTACCAAGTAAAAAGTGGTTTGGTCCCCGGCAGATTTGCACGGGAATCGTACTTGGTACCTTGGTTATCAGCCTCATCTCAGCGATTACACGAATTGGCGAATCGTCAACACCTTGAAATTGATATAATTTAATTTTTCCCTACAAAGCATACTTTTTTATTCAATTTAATATAAATCAAAACGTTTATAGCCTTGGCTCAGCAATACTACACTATTTTCATGGTACCATACTATGTATATCATCTAAGCATCATAGAACAGACAACTTCGCTATCCTATCAACGTTCATATTCAATAATAAATTTGAAGAAATAATCCTACACAGAAATTATAACATTTTCTCGCGTACTATGCAACCAATATTAAAATACACCCACAAAGTATACATACACTGTTCCTAGACTTTCAAAACTACAAAATGTTACGTCCGCTCTTAAAAACAGAACTCTGTCGGTTGCACAGTAATAAAAAGTAAAATTGTTTAACCCAAGGTAATCTCAAGTTTTAGATGTTTATAAATGTACGCAGTCAGCACTGTTATATGCACTTCATTTTTTTTGTCTAAAGTTTGGCCCCACTGGTAGGAATAGGTACCTCGTTAAACCTAGCCGTTTGGATTTTGGCCGTAATCTATGATATTCTGTATATATAAATATACGCCACCAGTGCCTCAAAAACGACTGCCAAAGAGAATACAGTTGTAGGCTCTTTGTTTAGGTAAATGTACGCTCATTCGAAATATGTGTATGTGTGCTGTCGCTGCATTCGAAACAATGATTTCAGTTGTTTAGGGAACATATCACGAGTCTATACTTTTTACATCATTGGCGTAACACAACACGCGGCCCAGTTCGAATTGGTGGATGATATCGACTACCATCCTAAGATTATAGCCGGATCGAAGGCTTGTGTCCACTATGTGTTCGCGCCGCGGACTCTAACCTGTGACCTACGGACGTGCAGCGATTTACGCCCAACGCCCAAACCAATACGGAGGCACCAAAGAAACTGTATTGTGGCGTCATTACCACAATACAGTTTTACCTATACTATGGTAACTCGTAAAATATATGTTATCAGGTCGATCATACGAAAGTATGTGCATTTACGTAAGCTTATCACATTTAAGCAACAACCGTTTGGTACCTAACCTGTGATGTAAAGATAAATTTATAATATTAGGGTAATGTCCGGTACTGTTGCTGCACAATTCACCTACAAACAAATAAAGGTGCATAACAGAGAGATTTCTTTCAAACGGACTACTGCTGTCGGCCGCAGATGGCTTTTACAGCTTCACCGGGCAATTGGCGAGCGCAGATGGCTCTCAGTCGGAATTTTTGTTGTTCTTTAAACGTTTATATGTGTACAGAATTACAGATATATATAGTGAAAAGCGTCTTTTCTTTTCTAAACCATAAATATCAAAACTTAAAGCCTTTTTTTAAGCATGCTGTGATGTAATATTATTGTAAAATAACTCTAGCGGCAGTTAGATTCACCTCGTATCATAAACTATTAAAACAATAAACAAGCACCCCACAACAGATGGCGTTACTGGTTTACTATTCACTAAAACCATAAAAACATGTTAGACGCACTCTTGCGGCTTTTAGAGGTATTTTTACAACGCCCTGTTTTCAAAAGAACTTCAAAGTATGAACAACTTAGTTTGACAACACCCCTCAATAGATGGCGTTACATATTCATGCTCTTAATCCATTTTTGTTTTTTATTTTGTAGACGTAGAGGCTTTCGGAAGAATTGTTACATACAAATTATTCTAGCTTGCTTGTATTGAAAACACCCCTTAACAGATGGTGCTGCACTCATTTAATTTATAAAATTCGGATAAAAAAGTTTCCGCATTTTGTAACAGAACGCTACCACGATTCCACGTACTGCGCATGCTTGCCAAAGCCAGCCAATGAAAAGCCTTATAAGCCACACCCAGCCAATGCCTAGCCAGTTCGCCTATCTATCATCCCTTCGGTGAGCGAGTTATTCACTTTTGGCGGGATTCTAATATAATTTGAGTACTTCCTAATTCGTGTTTTGTTCTAAAAACCTTGTGTCAATTTGGTGAGCCTTACGCTTGTGTTCAGCAATTTTACTTCATTCGCTACCAAGTAATACGATATTAAAATAAAATGAAAAAAAAATGTTTTACCTATAGATATTGACCTGTTTTCACTAACATCCCCTTGATAAAAAGAGAAATGACAAAATTCTACTTTGAGATTTGTTTGAGACTCTTGAACCTTGATGATATTAAATTTTGGTTAAGTACATATTCTGGTCGCTTTAATTTCACTTGTACTCTTATAATATTGTATTTTAGCATGTCTATTGAAACTTTAATCTTCTAAATAAATAGATAGCTATATCAATACTGTTTTTATGCCCAACAATGGATAGCCTCTCGATATCGCTTTATTATTAAAAGTTATTCGAAGTATACACATGCGTTCCCAATGTACCGCATTACCTACCTACGCAATATTTCTAGTAATTTACACAACTGTAGTCTTTTTTTAAATGTTTGTAATATTTTTTATGTAGTGTAAATTTATAGGAATTTGAGGAATTGACGCGTTGTGTCCGAGGGGACACGGGATTTTGTTTTTCTGATTTTTAATATTACATAACTGGTATAATTTTAGACTTTTCCTAACTATTGACTAACCTATTAACCGACATAGATTTAACTATAATAGACACAATAGATTAAGAGTATACCCATCTAATAGCCCTGACCATTGTACCGGCCATTCGCCGGACATTTTTATGCGCAGACGCATATGACGCGGTATAACTAGGGTTGCCATCCGTCTAGATTTCCCTGTATTTTTGCTAAATACAAAAAAAATATTGAAAAAACACAGAGTAGACGCTCCGGTTTCCTCTCGCAAAATACCCTGGTCCTGAAATGCATTATTGAATTATTGACAAAAACATTATTTAGATTTGTTCAACAACCGCAGCAGCCTACCGTTTAACGTCTGAATGTCTGTGGATATATACTGGGTGACATCGAAACATTGCCATTTTTTAAAAATAAAAACCTAATCGTGATTAGCGATTCTCGAATAATTTGTTTTAATTATCATTTATTTTGTAAAACTTTTTGATAAATCTAAGTACAATAATATGTTGGAAGGATGGCAATGATTCCAAATTCACATAGAAGATTCATTTTTCTACAAAACATAATTTTCCTTGGGTTAAGGGAAATAACGTACTTCGCCAAAAGCCCGGGATTGTTACCGTATATAACCTTTGCCAATTTAGCTGATGGCAGCCCTACGCATAATCGGCTCCATACGACACCGCGTGACGACCGAGCCCTGTTTGTGTTGACAACATGCCAAGAGCCACAGACCAGTCTGCTAGCGCAGTGTGCGGTTCATAAGATTGTGCACGTTGAAATTGTGATGACGTCATCATCACCCTCATCCTTGCAGGCGGTCCCGCAAATTATGGCTATGGGGAAGTTGGGTTATAACCTCGGTATAACCAATGATGTTAAAAAGTATGGATTCGTGATATGCTCACAAAACAATCTAAAAAAGTGTTCCGAATGCAGACAGCACATACACATATTTCGAATTTCAACACATTTACTTTAACAAAAGGGTACAAACTGTATTCTCTTCAGCGGTTCGTTTTTGAGGCACGGATGGCGTATCTACCTTTATGTATACAGAATATCATTGGGTATAACCAGTGGCGTGCACTTCATGCAAATAAGCAGTGCATACCCTGTGCGTCCGGCTGCGCAGCACCTTAGAGTCATTGCAGGGATAAAATAAATAAATAAATTTGTGAGAGCACTTAAGTTCGTTGTATCAACAATTTGAAATATCATGTACGTCGCTGAACTGATGACCTTTGACCACACGAGATCTGGTGGAGTGGAGACCGTTTAGTAATCAAAGAACGTTTTCCAGAAAGACGGTAGATCTGCGAAAGGTCGCTGTTAAAGGTTGAAGAAGGCAAGCGGAGGACTAGGATATTGGTAGAGGTTTGATAAGAAAAGCGGAGGACTGGGATTTCTGGCACAAATGTTCAGCTGTGGAAACGAAAGGTTCAAGAAAGAAGTGAGAGAACAATGGACGGTGTTGGTCAGAATGGGGGGTGTATTGTTTCAGAAATGGTTATGTTACATACAAAAAAATATGTGAAATAGTATGTACCTTTAATAAAAATCATTGCATTAGTCCCGTTCATAGAAATACAATTTTAAAATGTTTTTTAAGTCTCTATTGTTTTTTCAATCATCTTATACTCTCAATCACACCATAACAACAAGATCTTTCATTTTCGATCTCATTACAACAAAACATTTCAAATAAATGTAACTATTCAGAATGTTTGTTCGTAAAATACACATCAGTCAGCAATGCCGGCTATCCGCATAGCTGTCAGAATGTTTGCTTACATTCACAAAGATGTGGCAAAAGTATAATAAATCAATACCGAAATGTTTTGTTTTTATCTTTTAAATCATATACGATAATCACGTAACTGAAGTCACTGATGTAACGTGTTTTGTAATCTGTATGTTTATGGAAAGGATTGCAACAAAGTACTGAAAGCACAACTTAATGCGAAGATAAAAGCCAAAAAAAAACAATATTTTTGTTTGTATTGGTCTGGGTGTTTATATGTACAATATGTAATGTATTTACAAAAAAAACGTAAGCATGTTTATCCGTTGTTTAGAATTTCATATTTAATGCTAAGTTTGGGGCTAAAGGGCGCTGTGTGTGTGTCAATAGATTTTTAAGGCTGAGAGCCATCTGCGCTGGCCAATTGCCCGCTGAAGCTGTAAAGGCCATCTGCGGCCAACAGCAATAGTTCGAAAAAAAAGTCAATAGATATTTTTACATGTCCTCATAAATAATTAATCATCATCAGCAGCCTTTAATCGCACAGAATAGCTTTAGGGAGGTTGGGCCGTCACTTAACCCACCAAGCTGGCCCAATGTGGATTGGTGGGTGGTAACGACGCTCATTCAAAGATTGTAGGCATGTAGCTGGGACCGATGGCTTAACTTCCGAAACACGGAATCATCTTTAATTTCGGACAGTCAGGTGAGGTGGTTCAGCTTGCAATATCGACAGTGACATTTCCCCGCGGAATTCGAACCCACGATCTCCGGACCTAGACCACGGAGGCAGTTTTAATAAATTAATAACACACAAAAGTGCTAACGTACAGTCATAAATGGAAAAAAAATCTTTTTTACTCGAAGTGAGTCCAAATTTACATTGAAGGGACCCATGTGCGTCTGTCTTTATTTGCTAACGAGTTTATGTTACCGCAATATTGTGAAAAACGCTGTAAGCCTTTTTATCAGTAATAATTGATGAAAACTCAGAAACAAAGTTAAATAATGTTACCTACTATAGAAACTATTAGTCAACCATATTCCATATATTGTTTATCTATTTATGTAGTTTCTACGAAATGTTAACGACGCTTTGTATTTATTATTAGAAATGTACATACATAATTTTTTAACATCTGCTTTATTGCATATTTTAAATAGTTCTATGTGGTATCGTAAAATGATTCAAGATGTATTTGTGACATACAAATTATACCTACTTAATTAAATCCTCGTTTATTTTAAATTCTATAGCAATAACTTAAAAAAATGCCGCTCTTATCATCTAGTTGTCAACAATAGCTTAGCATTCGAGTCCCACTATGTTCCTTTGCCTATTTAACACGTTAAAAAGAACTCACCAGCTAGGCGTCAACTCCTCTTTAGCATTCGAATTAGCGTTGGACGACTCCCAGGGCGGCTTCGACTGCTTCTGGAAACCGGCGCCGCCGCCCGCGAACATTAATGCAACTGTCAAACAACACACCGGCACCACACTCACAAACACCATCGACACCACCAAAACATTGTTTACGTTTTTTTTTTCTTCCAATTTTCCCAGACCGGCCAATTTACGATGTATGGCTAAAATGCTATCTGCCAAAGCTTGAAGTTACACGCGGAAAACACGCTAAGGATTTATAATTCGGTTATTTTTTAATGGAAAATCCTATTAATATTGGAGGTACCGATAATTAATTCACAGACATCCGAATATACAATTAGACTGGACAAGCCGCCAAGTTTTAGGCAGTCCCGGTGTCGCAAATTATTTTCGGTTCTTACCTTTGAAAAGTTATTATATTTCTTGGTAAATTTACTGATTCAATGCGATGATGGCATGTTACAATTGCTCATGATGGCATTTTGGAAAAACGGTAATTTCTTCTAATATTCGTGGGTCTTGGCTCGTTTCAGCTGAGCGTAAACTGCCAGCCAGTGTATGCTCGTTGAGCTTACATTTGTCGCACTTTAAACGCGGCTTGCCCTCCTCCTGTATGGGAAATCTGTGATTAGATTAAAAAACGGCAGATACAGACCGATAATTTTTTTTTATATACAATATTAATTTAAATTATAATAACGACTAGATGTCAAATAGCGGCATTTTAGATAAACAGCAGTACGATATATTCCCAGAACGTTCCGCGGGATACTACCGAATGTCTGCATCGCCTGCGTTTATTTTTAATCTGGCCAAGTTTTTTTTCACATTTGCGTAATTACGGATAAATACAAATGTATGAGCGGTCAATAAACTAATACGTTACAGTTACGCTTTGAAAGTTTGTTGCGATTTATTTGTGTGCGCTACTTTGTCTATGCTAATGTGTTGTGGTGCTGCATAAAAAATAGAATATTTTTAAAGAAAATTTAAGCAAACGAACTTGTTAATCAACAAAATGATGTACATAGTCGAAAACCGTTCAATTGTTGAGGATATTTGTACGGTTTTTACCCTATAAACATTTAAAAACTGATTTGTGTATATAGTTTTTATTTGATAAATACAATACTAAAGGTTTGATACCTTCTAGTTGGTAGGATGTAATAATGATTGCCTGGAAAGAATTACCACGTACAATAAGGCCACCCTTGTATTTTTTTTTCATTTTTTGTATGGATTTGTGTATTTTGAGACCTATTTCATCTGTTCACAGTGTACTTCATAATTTGTGTTATATAACATTATCGAACGAAGAACCGGGATATCTGGCGCCAAATGGAGATAAAGGTATGTCCAGCAGCGGACTTCAGAAAATTAAAAAGATGGAGACTTTGTCTTAATAATTAATAACGTTCACACAGCGCCACCTAGCCCCAAACTAAGCATTTTAGCCTGTGTCGTAACGAAATATACTTATATACATTTATTTTTGTAAATACATACATATTTCACATAGAAACTCTCAGACCAATACAAACAGACATTTTCATGCACACAAATATTTTTACTGCCCGGGAATCGAACGCGGAACCCGTGGTGTAGTAGCCGACGCCTCAACCATTACAACAAATGGGTCGTCAATAAATATTATATTCTACACATTCCACAACTGAACCCCGGACTCCATGGCACCAGACAAACATCGAAACAACTAAACAGATGAATTATAAATAGTTTGTCGCGCATTAGGTCAATGCTGGAACAAATATAATCATTATGAAATTGCGCGAATCACTGACGTCGCGGATTCTTGTATATAATGTACATTCCACATTTTATACCAGCTCCGTTTTCATGGTTATATCAGTAACATACTGTAATTACACCCATTTAGCACTTTTGTTTGCATTATAATTTAACGATCATGCGCGCGGTCCACTGATAGTTAGGGTTTTTTAAAGCCACTACATTATATGTATATAAATCTACGTACCTGTAAGTATTTGAACAGTGTCAGTTATTTATTAAGACATGTCTTATATGCGCAATTTTGCGTACAAAAATGAGCGCGTGCGCATTTTTTTGTGTGTGTGAGAGTGAATTCGTATTTGTGTGTTTATGGTGTGAAGTGTGTTGACGAGTGTAAGGGAGTGTGTGCTAACTTATTAGTATACGTGCGGGAGTGTAAGCGTGTCCGTGTGTCATGAAAATTCTTCCCGTATAAAATAGAATTGATTTCCCTACGATAAACAAACATTTGTTAATCATATCCTTTACTATGTCGTACCAAGGTCGCCAGAAATTTGAATGCAATGTCTAAAATTAATAAAATAAACATCCTCCATTTTGCACCAGAGATCCACCGGGATATCTCAGCATCAGCCATTCAGCCTCCTTCAGCGACCTTACGTAAGTCGTCGGTCCATCGGCCGGAGCGCATTTTGCGCTACGCTTCTAAAG
>PQWD01004578.1:9566-144810 GCA_019425675.1 Leucinodes orbonalis
CAGTAAATACCCCTTTACCAGTGATGACTTCAATACCAGGTCTTATAGATATTTAAAAGTGTTTAAACACCCTCTGACTAATAATAAAGTTAAAAAGATAATCATAAACATCCTAGAGATGTCTTAAATATTCTTTCATTATTTCCATTACATTATCATAATTATGAAAAATACAGTGCAATACGTGTTGCTTGACTGTATTCTGTCACCTTTTACCAATGAATGCTTCAACTACAAATGCTCCCACTTAAAGTTATTAACATACAATAGTTAAAATACACGATCCAGTTCGTGGACTTAATCTAGGAATTCTAAAGTGGTTTATAATGAACCACCATGTTGTTAAATATTTAACTTCAATAATATGTTACTCTGACCATAAAATTAGCTTAAGTTTATAAATATATTCCTTCTTATTTAGTAAGAACGGCTTCTTTGTTACTTGCATACTTTTAAATCTTACAATACTGAGCAAAAATCTCATAGGTATTATAAATATTTTGACGTATTTTTTTAAATGTCACAAAAAACATTATGTCACAATTATTGGATAAGATAAAATGTATGTTAGCATGTCAAGTCAATTTAAAAAATAATCACGTCAATTAAATACATTAGTTGACATGATTTCATGATTTAGATCAATAATCACTTAATCATTACGTAAATGTCTTCGTTTGTAACAAAAAAGGAAGTTCTGATAAAGAATAGCCATTTGGACGCCTTAAAACATTCCGCTGCCGGACTCCAAAAGGCTATCGACTATGTGACACTGAGTCTTCACGTGTCTGGAATTCCTAGCCTGGATTGAGATAGCGCCAATCAAGTCACGTTTAGTTTGGCATGTCGCTTAGCTTACCACAATGGATTTTACAGCCCGCTATTACATGTAGATGCAAAATGATCCTTGCCATTTATGGTGCGATGCGCGGCAGCAACTTTCTAATATTGCAAAACGGACTACAGACTGTATTCAGCTGTGATAAGATTATTAATATTATGACTGTTGCAACTTTATATTTTGCTTAGCGTTGTTTTTTAATTTTGTGTTTTAAAGATTACTTGGCGTCAGTCATCATCATGTTTCCATAAAAAACATGATTTATTTGCCACATTGTCATTCATTAAGCTAATAAAATTTGACAACAATGTACAAAGTACCTATATCTTAAATGTATGAAAAATTTAGCATAGCCTATTCATTTTCTGCATGAAATCGTGTTTGTTTTTAAATCATCGAAGTTGTGAACTCTTCTTTAACTATTGAGTTCTCTATTACCTATTTGGTTCATTTGTCACGTTACAGCCAAAACAGTAAATCAATCGTGACGTGATCATTTATAAACCATAATTCTTGGTACTCTATATAACGTTTTGTTTATTCGACTTGCGGGACGTGATGTAATTTCGTAGCAACAAAATATAAACATTTCCGTTCCTTGTATGGTTTCTTTATTCGGCGTAATATATATAAGTATATTCAAAACTTCGTTTTGGTTCTACCAGCGTGTGTCGTAAGAGGCGGCTTACATACACAACATTTATATATATATATATATATATATATATATATTATATATAATATATATAATATATATATATATATATATATTTATATAAATAATATATATATAATATATGGTATTCTGTACAATTGGCACCCCCTTTTGGTACTCTACCAGCGTGTGTCGTAAGAGGCGGCTTACATACACAACATTTAGAAGAAAACGCATAGTAGTGTGGACTGTTGCCTTTCGATCTGGAGGGCGCAGGTTCAAATCCCGCCACGTACCAATGTGTTTTCGAATTTTGAAAACTATATGTACGTTATCCGAAGCTCTTATAAAAACATCGTTAGGAAACCTGCGTACGCCTGTGAAGTGATTCGAAGATTGTGCGTGAAGTCGGCCAATGCGCACTGGGCCCGCGTGAACGACTAAGGCCTAACACCCTTTACGGGTAGGCTCGTGCCCTTTGGTGGGGACATGTAATGAGCTTATGATGATGAGTTTTTTTGGCTGCTGGGTTGAGACTGTTTACAAAAAGTATCTTAGGGATAGCATGGATGATACCCAATTGTTAAATTCAGGCTATATGTATGAATAGGTTCCTACTCCGATGTAATAGAAATACTTAGGAAATATTATTTTTTATTAGGTTCCCCAGAACCCAGTACTTAACATACCTTTATAAATAAGAAGATAATAATTAATAAATACAGAAACAACAACAGAGCAGTCACTGTCATTGTAAAAAGACGATTTCAAAGCTCGATGGGGCATCGGGGACATGACGTGCATTTCTACTGAATGTGGATAAATAATTGCAAGTTCTCTCATAAAATATAAGAACTCTCACAAGGACTCAGTATGTCACTCTTAATTGTCAACTTCTTTTCTTAAAATAAACCTGATGTAAACAACACGACGCATAAGCAAAGTACATCACCTAGGTATATTGGTACAGTTCATGATAATATCATCCGTGTCAATTGATAAAAGTGGCTTCACCTCGACCTTATACGGGATAACGGACATCAGTGTACTACAATATATGTACACATATATATCAGAAAGACTATGTTCTCAGTGATAATTATGAGCTCTTTTGGATCATCAACCAGCCCGCTGCAGGCCACACTCATGGAGAGATTGTGACGTAACGTTCCTACCATTCGTTCCTTCATTATTTACAGGGTGGCTTACAGCTATAGTTACAATCAACATATTAATAATAATAATAAGAAAATTTATCATTTATAAGATATAATATAGAAAGCAGAAGAACAAGAATAAATACTACACACAAGAACATTTGTGAAAAATATATTTTGTGAAAGGGTCATTTTAACAAAGCACATTTCTAGAAAAGGACATTCTGAGAATGGGCGTTTTGAGCACACAAGTTCTAAAATATATTCTTGTTTAGACTAATAAAACCATATTATGTTAGGGGCTCAATGGTGTGGACTGTCGCCCTCCTACCCCGAGGCCGGGTCGACGGTTACACTGACACTGTGTTATCAAATATTCGAAAAACATATGTACGTTATCCGACGCTCTTACGATGAAGAAAAACATCGTGAGGAAACCTGTGCATGCCTGCGATGAGATTCATCGGTTGTGCGTGAAGTCGTCCAACCCGCACTGCGCCCGCATGGACGACTAAAGCCTATACACCCTGTACGGCTAGGCTCCCCTCGGTGGGAAC
Organism: Leucinodes orbonalis; assembly: GCA_019425675.1. NCBI lineage: Eukaryota > Metazoa > Arthropoda > Insecta > Lepidoptera > Crambidae > Leucinodes > Leucinodes orbonalis. Next base: position 12,777 of record PQWD01004578.1, read on the forward strand.
GTTTAATGAGCTGATGATGATCATGTTTGATTCAGTATCGTGTAAGTACTCTAATTACAGTAACCGGTATTTAAAGCTAATTACTAATGCATTAAGTTCATTTTAATTCGGATCACTCAAATTCAGGTAGTTACAACAGTATAGCAACTGAGTACAAAGCCCTTTCTGCAACAACTGGCACACTTTAAGCTATAACAAAACTCTCTGTCATGGGTGTTGAGCACAACACAACACGTGGTCGGAAAACGGAATACCGACTCTACATATTACGTACGCACCTACTATATGTCATGTATTCACATCTAGTTAAGTAACATTGGTGTAACATCGAATTTGACAAAACGTCAAATTCGACATAGAATTTGACTTTGGAGCGGAACATCTCTACTAAAAACGCGAGAAAAAGTATGATATACCTTACTTAATCAGAGATCTCATGGAGTCAATTTCAAGTAAGTGATTCCATACTTTTCCTCGCAATACTTATACCTACACATGGGTCGTCAAAATTAAAATGCCGTGATAGTTGAAAGTACGTTCTTAAAGATTGTCCTAGTGTAAATCCCAAATAACTTCAACAATACGGGTAATTACATCTGCATTCTAAATGAAACAATTTGAAGGAGCGTAGTGCGCAAAAGATCAACATCAAGAAAACTCTTTATGCAAAACTATTTATGTTGCGGACCTGAAGAAAGTTTTCTTTTACGTAGTAGGTATCTCTTCTAGTCACATATACGCTTCTTGCTTAATTTGGGATTAGATAGTGCTGTGTTAATTTTTGGAGATATTTATTGACTTGTTTAAAATTAAGATACCAGTATGTAGAGACTGCTCTTCTTTTGAAAACATTCCACTTTCTTTGTAGTTGATTTTAGTAACTGAATTACAAATTTTATTCGAAGCTTGAATTTATCATCACACTAAGGACATACGATAGCAAATCCGTATAACTTGCATCGTTATCTGTAAATGATAACAATAAACCATCTAAGTTCACGTTACGCTTTCATTAGACATTCAGTTCAACAAATTACGAGTATCTTTCGTCATGCATTCAGTTAGAGACCACTTAAGATGTCTCGAGACAGCGTCCGTACGTACGCATTGATAATGTAAATTTCCAGTCGCTAAGAGAATTTGCGAATGAGCACAAGTATCACTAAGTGCTAAACTTTGTACTACTTATAACTTGTAGGATGTAATTTTGAGAAATGTAGAAAGTTATGTATAACAAACATTTATTCAATTTTGTAAATTGTTCTATTAAGATACCATGATGATGCCTCGATTAACAGTGAACTCTGGTGATAAAACACGACGCATTGGAATTGTATCGCGTAATAAACCCCATCAGTAGAAAACAGAAAAAATCCATCCGAAAATAAAAAACCCATATACTTAATGCTCGAATTTTTTCTTGCTTCGATACAAGGATCAAGTTACAATAATTGGAGTGTAATTAATTAAGAACTTTCCCTACTATTTACAAGAATGGTGATCGATGGAGCGGTAAAATGCGGAACGCCCGCAATTAACATCGCTTTGAATTAGCACTCAATAAAGCACGACTATCAAAATTCAGTATTTTAGTGAGTTTTGTGCCTAATATAAATTCAAAAGAGATTTTTTGTTCAGCTTTCAGTAAACAAGTTCCTAATTTAAGACTGGAGTTTAAGTTATAGCATTTCTTAAAACTATTATTTTCAAGATTCTGTCGTATCTAAATGCCGTAAATTCAGACCTCAAACAAAAACCTGAAATGGTTTTCGTTATGGTGCTTTATTCACGAAAAATAGTGCCATAAAAGTTATTATGAAATTAATGAGAGGAGATTTTAAAATAAAAAATTTACTAGACAGAACCAAAGTACTAATATGTAATTCGTAGAAATCGCAGTCAATCTGGTCCTTTATAAAATACCTGATCATCAACTTAATTAGTTATTTAAGAGGTTTTATTAAAGTGTTATCGTCACTGTTAATAATTTTGCATATCACCTGAAAATGTTGAGCAATATACTATGATTTCACATATAATTGAACATTAAACCTTCCAACATGCTGATGTGTCGCATACAAAACGTTGAAACAGTATATCAAGATAACAGGAAAGCAGTGACAGCAGGTGTATGACAACGGACACCCCACCTTTGTCATTATTGTGGTCAATTGCATGCTGCCAATTATTATAAACTCATTACTATTTGTTGTACAAACTGGGGTAGAGCCTAAACTACACGTAGGTACTTGATATTTCGATCCCATTAAAACCCAAATATCTAAAAAAACACTAAAAAAAATATTTCGTAACAAATTACATAGTGTGATATGAAAACTGAACAAGTTGGAAAGTACACAGTTCGCTATAACTTTTTCTGTTCAGTAAGTGGAACGTCATCGTGTTAAATCCCAGTTCGAATAAATGCCTAACCTAACAGTGAAATCAGTGGCTAATATGATAATAAGCTAACAAAAGAGAAAAAAAGAAAATATTGTTATCAAATTATTTTAACTGCCTGTAACAGTTCGACACTGTCGTTCCCGACGGACCGGCCGGCGTCTTGCGAAAGGTCGCTGGTAGTGACTAGATGAGAAAAAAAGGAGACCGGGAGATCCGGTGCAAAATGGAGGAGACCTATGTTTAGCAGGGTCTGCAACAGGTTTAAGAGAGAACAATCCACTACTAGTCTTAGGGCATTCATGATAGTGAAGCGTTTTGCAATAACCTACGCTTAGCCTGGTTAGAGATTGTAGTACCCATAAAAGGTTTGTTGTAATTAATTCTAATTAGTAGTAGACCCTCGCTCTACTACTCGTTCCCTGCTGCTAAATGTTTTCTCTAAGAACCCTTGAGAGGGGGGAGTGATATTATTTTCTATCCTGCCATTACCAAACAGCTTAAATATACAAATATCAATTTCATTTTGAAAAGTAATAATAAAAGAGTAAGCTTTAAATAAAAAGTATATATATAACAAAAACACATTTTATTGAAAATGTTTCCAACAACGCAATTGACCCACCATGGAATCTAAACTGAGCCATACTCGTACAACAAGGTCACTGTTCAGTTGCACACAATACGTCGTTGTTATTATTATGTCAATCGATAGTTGTCTAAACCTAGCTTGGACTTTTACAGACATGTTATTTTCATCAAAAATTAATATTGATATCCGTCAAGGATTCACTTTAAAAGGTACGACACAAATATTAAGCATTTAAACCCGTATGTAATCGACAATTTGACGACCCATTTGGTGTAGCGGTTGAAACGTCGACTACTACACCAAGGGTTCTGGGTTCGATCCTCGGGCAATACAAACATTTGTGCGCATGAACATGTCTGTTTGTAATGGTCTGGGTGTTTTCTATGTATAATATGTATGTATTTACAAAAAAAATGTATAAGTATGTTTGTCTGTTGTTTAGTTAGTACACATAATACTGGCTTCACGCTTAACTTGGGTCTAGATGGCGATGTGTGTCTGAGGATAAAAAAAACGCAAAGCTTTTTCAGAAGGAACTTCACTAAAACTTAGGTAGCTTAATACAATTTATTAGTTTACTCATAGTTTATACTGAATAAGAAGAATGAGATACTCTTTCTTTAAACGACAATAGACGTTTCGTGTCTAATCTGTTATTCTAGTCCAAATTTGGGCAAGCTTAAGGAATCACAAGGCCGAATTAGGCTGTGACCGGTCGGTAAAGTCGGCCCACGGTATTGAAAATTGATGAAGCTTAACTATTCCCGACTACGGATTGAATTCGTTGAATGATGAACGAAGGTTAAGCTGATACACGCGAGCTGGTCACTTGACTGACTTATCTTTGGTAAAATTTAATAAGTTCAACTCTAAACCAATGACGGAAAAAGTAGTGACTTTCCACTACTTACTTTTTGAAAGTTGTTAATTTCTGATTTCTTTTCGAAGTTGTCGTGGAAATAATTATTATTTTTATTACATTTCACCACTTAATATTAAATCAAATGTTGTCGAGGTTATTAAGTGTATTTTTATGTGAAACGTTTTTAATAAGTAGTGCGATATTTTTAACAATTGCACGTTCAAGTTTTATAAAAAAAAATCCTACAACTTTTTACTCATATTTTCTATGCAAATATTTTTTACTGAAATCATCGTTAGTGATATATATCTTAAGGTGCGAAAAATAGTGAGCATTATTATAATGTGTGTATGTGACTTTTACATTGGTTTGGCTATCATCATTAGTTCCGCAAGGCCTGACCTTCCGCCGGCCTTTACAGTATGTGCATATGCTAAGGAAATAGCTATATGTAGTCATGATAAAGTTCAGGTCAGCCATTATTCGATGGGTACTAAAGTTCAGTGTTTGAAATTCGAGTAGCTTTATTATAGAAAATTGTTAAATGTGCACTCTAATTAGTCTCTTATTGAAATGAAATCCAATACTGATAAAAACAATATACTGAAGTTTTGAAATTCAGACACATTAAGTTTGATGTATTGACATCAAACTAATGTACCTATTTATAAAAATAATATAAAATACAACTAGTATTTAGAGAACACCGTTTTAATCATTTGTGATAGGTACAGGGTTAAAGATGCATCGTTATGGCGTTGAAGAATTATATCGGGTAATGGTATATTTTTAACAAATTAAGAAAATTCAATATAACATTTTATGAACAAAGCCTCACAAACAAACGTTACAAGCGGTCACGTGTTTACATCGCGTTGTTTGTCGAGAAACAAGATAAACTCTATGCGAGTAGCACGCTGCGTGCATCGTTTTATTAGGTATGGCTATTCAACAGTTTATCATTATTCAAACAATATATTAATATTAGCAGTAGACTGCACGTGATTGATTAGCCATCATTAAGATGATATCATCGTCAATGTTATGTTTAATTGCACTTTGTATTTACTAAAATGTTATCAATTATTGTTACATTTGTTGACATATATTGTCTTAATAATTGTTCAGCTTATCTTTAAGTAATGATTAAGTTGTTGTTGGATTTTTGTCACCTAATTTACACTGACGAAAAACCGTTTCATAGCCGGGAGCACTGGAAACTATAAAATTGTAGGAAACAATACGTATACTTTTCTATTTTCAAAAAGTATTTATTCAAATTACAAAGAATGATGCACAGATAAAAAACATCCTGCATTTCATCATAACTTTGTGTAATATGCATAAAAGTCATTTGAACATTCGCACAAAAAACATTTAACTATTAAAACACATACACAGACATTACGTCATTTATTAAAATTCCAAGTGATTACGATGAAAGGTAAAAAATATTCTGAATTTCACTAAAATACTGTACTGCTGTATTTTTTTTCGTACCGGCTACTGCTGTTAGGCGCAGAAGACCTTTACACCGGGAAATAAACACTGTTTCGTATTTTTTTCATTTCTTCTTTAGAAATGCTTAAATTTTATAATAACCCATATTACCATACTGAATTAATGTATAATATTTAAAATATTATAATGATTATTGAACAATTAAAAGTCATTACTGTAAACGGCATCATAATTCTGCATCGATAAAGTAAATTCAAGACCAAGGCCGACTTGCGATTAAGATTTTGAAACAATATCGCGAATCGAATATCATTAACGAAAATAAAATTTTATATTTATTAAAACAGATGCCTTCAGAAATTAATTTAAAAATGCCTTTATTAGCGTACAAGAAGCCTTCATGTATTCCATATAGAGTAAATTTAGAAGAACTTTATAAAATAATTTTCTAAATTTACCTACTTAGTGATGTAAAACCTACAACTTTAACGATATTAATGAAAATTAATTGAGTTTTTTCTTATATTATATTTTTTTTATATAAAATAAATATTATGAAATACCTAATCAATTAGAGACTTAAATCCATCAATGATGAGATGACATTGTAAGCGCTGCCAATAATTTGTTTTTGTCTCCATCTCCATCATAAAAATCCGTTAAAAGAGTTATCAACGAAAGCAACCAGCTGTTACGATACAACAATGCTAATGATGCTCAGATAAGGTGTGAAACATTCGATACAGCGTTTAATAGAACCCGGTGAAATGTGCAGCGCTTTCACGATACCATATAAACACACCGGTTTGGATTTCTTCCCGGTTCCTGCAGCTGCGTATAAAAACTAGATTAACCAGAAAAGGGAAACAATTCAGGCTGATACATATACCAATGACCGACTAGGGCCTATTTCTTAGTTTTAGTGGCACGATTCCCCTTTTTAGGTGACCTTTCGTATACTATGTCAACCAACACAAGATTGAAAATCATGTTCCCAAAATATATATTTTTAATAATATAGGTATATCATTCAAACATCTGATTTCTTTTTTCAAGAGAAAAACCGAGTAAAATTGACTACGCTCTGACATCATCACAGCTGAGCAACTCTGCGTTTGGTGTTTAATCCACAAAATCGTGAGCGCTTTTTTAATATTGATACTCAAAATATTTTTTATGACCATTTCTTTTGTGACTTTTTTTAAGTTGTTTGTCTGTGTTACGATCAAATTAAGGCCCTTTTAAAAGATATGTGTATTTCCGCGATATTCCTCCTTTTGCTAAACTGACAGATTGAAGAAGTTAAATGTATTTTCCAAGGATGTCGTCCCAATCAAGAAACTACGTGGTTACGCATTTACAGTTAATCGGATTCACAGATATATTCTATACAACTTGCGGTTTTTAACACAAATTACATTATCATTGTTGTTGTCCACATATTCATACCAAATCTGGATTTTCCCGAAAATAAATTTAGAAGATTTATATTCTCTTTTAATGGCTTACTTTAAAAAGCAAGCGAATCATTTTCTAATATTTCGATATAATTGGATTTTTATTTTATTGTTTGTATAAATTCGGGTATTTGTTAATCTGCCGTATCTGACCTGCACACCTCCGTTGGACGCCAGTAGTCGTGTTTTCTTTTGTAAATGAGTATTTGTACTTTTTCTAGATCCAAGGGTTTCATATCTTTTTGTATCTCTCTTCAACTATTTAGTTTATATAAAAATGAATTTGTTAATCCCATAACGCAAGGCCAAAGGTAATTTTAGTGTGAGTATTGCTGTCTTATATTACCCCTTTTTTTCTTAATAATATAATCATTGGTCCTCGTAAGGCTAAAATAGCTGGTCCCAAGAGTCCTGCCCTATTTACTGGAATAGCAGGATACGTTTAGATATGTGATACGATGTGCCAGGCACCGTCACCCGTCGGTAACTTATTAGGCGCCACATCATCAAACTTGTTAATTGATAACAGATACCATTCGCTATACGTATAAGTGTAGAAATGTCTGCTACAAAATACTGGCTATAAAAAAATACAAGTACCTACATAATAATGTACATATGTACTTATTTAACCAATGATCTAGATCGCATCACATCGTTTCTTAAATAAATTTATCTATTTTCTTTTTAATTGTTCTTTCCAACGTTTTAATCTCCGAATGTATATATCCGTAAAATTACTATTATTTTTATGTTGTATGTGAACAGGACGGTCAGGACGCTCACCTAAGGTATACGCCTAACTAGCCAAACGACAAAGTGGCATTGAAGGAGACCAACAACGCAGTGCCAGATATTTCGTGAAATAAGAGTGCTATGCACTTCTGTGTTTCGGGTTGAGGCCGCAGTGTGGCATTAATGTAGAGTAATAACTTTCTATCAGTATTGGTCTTCATCAATGCCGCTCTGTTATGGTCAGGCGTATCACTTACCATTAGGTGAGCGTCCTGACCGTCGTGTATACTTGGAATAAAATAACAAACCCAACAAATCGACAGTTACAGTGGCCATAATAATTCTATATAGAACTACTGTTACAATAATAATTACGACAATCATATCCATACATTATAATTGCTTCAACAACCTTGTAAAAAATTAAGTATCGTTGACCGCACGCCGTGACGTGAGCAGCAACAATAAATACAAACCGATCGTTACTGCGTTTAAAATTGCCTAATACACTATTTCACATCATTGTCATTATGGCAGAAAAAGTAATGTTGTCTTGTCCATGGTTAGGGTCTTTGCCCCCGACGACTAAACAATCTCTAAAGATTTTCATGCCAGTCTCTAATCTTGGCGTTCTATTTATTCATTGGCTATTTCAAAAGGAATGAACATCGTGTTCATACACTTACTACATAGCTCTTTAAATTAATGGTCAATTCTATACATTATTGTCATTAGAATATTAAACTAAATATACGTCAGTTTTGTTTTATTTATTTCTGTATCGCTACTATTCACGCCTGTCAGTTTATACGTTCAAATCGAATTTTGGTTCGACATTTTCCATTTGCAATAAGGAATATACATACCAACGTACCTACGCCTGAATCGGAGAAAATCTAAGGCTTTATTTTAATAGGGATTTCTATAAACTGAGTTAGAAATTGAGGTTGACTTTAAGGTAGTCAACCTAATAGTAACTGACTACTAATGCAAAATTGACGCACTAACCTAGTGCAGATTGTAATGGCGGTTTGGAAATGTTTAGTCTTGTATTTAATTTTGCTCAGAACTCATGGATAGACGAAAGTATGGAATAAAATCAACAATGTCAATTATTATGTCAGGAAAACAAGGTTAAATGGTGTAGGTAGGCTTTAAGATTTTTGCGTTACAGCTTCATCGGTTAAGAGGCTAGTAATGATGGCTCTTACTCACTCTTAAGCATGCACCAAGCTTTGAGCGTCCCAGAGTAGAACTCTGATCTTGGCTTGAGACGCTCCATAGGAACTGCTAGGTAACCTAGTTTAGGGATAAAAGAAACCCAGCAGGAACTAGAGACGTTTCCAATATTCTATCGCGTTGAATCCTCCGCTTTTGCAGGTGACTGGTATAACCTAACTACAAGTGGTGTCCAACGTCACCCATTAATTTTACAACCTTTAGTAAAAGAATTGTTTAAAAAAGATTGCTGTTTCTCTAAGCACCATTCAATCCAAGTCCAAAACGAGTTCCGCAGACATCAGTCTTGCAAGAAACGCCGACAAACGTCTAACATATCGCCGCTTGGAGATTGTTTACAACCGAGGAAGCACCACGGCCGAGTACACCCGACTACGGTCTGATACACTGCACTTGACTTGCTGTATCGGTCATAGTTTATGTCATTAAGCTAACAATACCGCGAAGCGCCATTGCGCTTGTAATATTACCTACTCCTGTAATGGCAAACAATCTGTAACCCTTCCGGGATTAATGCCAATCATTATTTAAAGGATTTAGTGTTTTTCTCTCAATCTTCTATGATTTTCGAAGACAAAGTCAAAATACATTTAAAATGGATTCGAAATAACGTAAAGAATACGCTCGTACATACGTAAGTAAAAAATGTGCATAATAATAAGGAAGTTTTTATTTTAAATTGAAGAATTACTTCAACTTCTTAGGCATGTTGAGAAATTATTTAATGTAAATAGGAGTGTAAAAGCTAGCATACGACTTTGGGGGTCCAAGCCTTTCAAATTCTAATACCTAAGTGCCTAAGTTTACTTAGTTGCATATAATTTTGCTGTTATAGTAATGTAGGTAACACATATACCTAAATATATATTTTTTATAACTACGAGTAAGAACAATCTGCATTAGACTAGTAACTTTGTAGAACTCAGGTCAATAACTAAACTGCATTCAAGGTGCCCTTCGTACCATCGTAATGACTTTAGGGTTAGACAATAATGGCAAATTTTTGGAAATACATATGTTAACTACGAGTAAGAACAAACTGCATAACACTGGTAAGTTTTGCAGAGCTCAGGCTAATAACAAGGTGAACTTCGTGCCATCGTAATCACTTTAGAGTTAGACAATATAAGTATTTTTTTGTAAATATGTAAAAAAACGTTTTACAGTAAAAAAATACAAGAAGGTACATATCTAAGATTAGTATTACAAATTTTATACCTAGTAACAACGTAATTGGATCTTCGTTAATGTATTTTCAAGCCAACCTCACCTGCAAGTGATTTCTCCTGTCTAAGAGCAAACGCAGCTTTGACTATGTGTAGAAATGTTAAAAGCCTTACTATAATGACAATCATTAGGGCCTTTGTACAGCAATTGATCCAAAGCTGTGACGCTTGAACCAATGCGTGGTCTGCGGATTCGACAATGCCTCTTTCATGTTAAGGCTAAGAGCCATCTGTGCTCGCCAATTGCCCGGTGAAGCTGTAAAGGCCATCTGCGGCCAACAGCAGTAGTTCGAAAATAAAGCCTCTTTCGTTAATAGACAGTCAAGGTTATCTAATAAGTTCGAATATTATATAATTATATATCAAATAAATTCCCAAATTACGCTTTGTATCAATAGGACTATTATAAATCCACCGGTTCTGTATTGAGGGCAAAACTAATGTCAATTAATTTATAACACCCGCCCCACATGTGTCGGTGGCAGAGGCACAACGGCCATTAATGAATAAAGAGCTGCAACACCGATACCGGCGAAAACATGACTCATTCTCTATGGCAATACTTGTTTTGGTAATTCGTGTGTTACTCATAAAATATGGTTAACTATTTATAATTAAATATTTCTTTATGTTAAAATAAATAATCGTTCATTTAGAATCAGTTATGTTGAACTTATTTATTGAATCTTTGTTTTAAATTTATAAATGACTCACAATTTGACATGTGCTAAAGCCGTTGTTAATTCAATGAACGACGCAAAAAAACAGTTGTGCAAGTTTTCATGTATACAATTTCTGCCAATAGAGCATCATTAAAATCATCATTGCAAGTTATGTACGTTTATCTGACGCTCTACGGTGATGGAAAACATCGTGAGGAAACCTGCGCAAGCCTTCGAAGAACTCAAAGGTTGTGCGTGAAGTCAGCCATCCACACTGGGCCCGCGTGAACGACTAAGCCTATACACCGCGTACGGTAGCAGGTGCCCCTCGGTGGGATGTATAATGAGCGTGATGATGACGAAAGTCATTACGGTTAGTTAATAAGTAAATTATTTACAGTAATATATAACTAAAACTTGAAAAATCAAGCCTACCACTCTTAGCACCTTAACTTTAAAACGTTATTCAAATATTAAAATGTGGTTTTGTGTTCGGAATCGACGTAAAAAGTTACCACAATTAATCCTATAATGTGTATAATGTTACTTTTAACACTCGATGCAAATACTACGGGTGTTATATTCGTGGAAGTAAATAGTCAATAAAATATAAGGAATCATCAACCGTTATTAGCCCACCGGAACAGCAAGTTGAAGTGGCAGTGGGCTGGTCAAGTATGTCGCAGAACCGATGGCCGTTGGAGCAGACGAGTTCTGGAGTGGAGACCGCGTCTCGGCAAGCGTAGAGCAGGAACCCCTTCGGCCCGATAGACCGACGACTTGCGAAAGGTCGCTAGTGGAGACTGGATGAGAAAGCGGAGGACCGGGATATCTGGCGCAAATTGAGGAGGCCTATGTCTAAAAGTTGACTGCGATAGGTTGAATATTAACCGTTATTTGGCATGTGATTAGTGTATGTAGGTAATCTGAACTAAATATTTACTATAAATAAATTAACTAATGAGCAAAGTTTAGATAAGTCTTGGTTAACTACTATTAAAATTAGATAAAGATTGAACTGTAAATCGCGGTCTGTTTGACTATGGTTAAGTTATCAATAACCTTTATAACCACAGTTAAAACGGTGTTTAACTGTACTTTATATTACAAAGTTTATAAGTTCTAAGCAATAATGGAAACAGTCCATAACTATATTTTTTTATTTCGGAAGATATTAAAAAAGGTTTAAAATCTTTACGTTGTTTATAATGTATGTATAATGCAATGAAGTTTCAAGTTTAAATGAATTAAAATCAAATACAAATTTAACGAAAACAGTTGTAAAGGTCATTATAACAGTGGCCGTGACTTTGTGAATGAACATGACATTGAAATAAACAATGACAAAGAATGTCCAACTGGGCGATGTGCCAAATGTGGGGATAGCATTGAGTAAAAATTACGCATAGTTTTCACATTCCGGACAAGCTCTTTCACGGGTTACAATTATTGCCCTAAGAAAGAGTCAAAGGTACTAACTTTAGTGTTTGTCCCGCGATTAGGTTCGAAACCATAGAAGGTGCGTAAGAAGAAGATTAATTACATGCAGTCGCTGGGTATAACTCGTTTAAATAACACCATCGCTCTATTTATCCAATAGGTAAGGTACGGTTAGAAGATACGGCGAAGAGTGTCACCAGGTGGCTTTGCTTCCTCACACGATAAAATAGCACCAAAATTTACTGACCTTGCCTTCAGGATATGTCAGTTAGGCACACTACCTATGGACGTTTTTCGAAGGACCAATGGATAATAGGAGAAAAAGTTTTCGAGTGGCGACTATTTAACGAAGAGATATGGTTCGATTAAGTTATGGGTGCATGATGGTTGTCTGCTTTGGATCAGACCCTGTGGATCTCATTACGGGTATGTTAAGCAATAAGCATATAAACTTTACTGATGATGAATGTACGGATGCCAACATATGTACTTGCTTGTACATAGCAGTAAATGCGACAATCGAACACGCTCTGCGACTCGTTAACTCATTGCGTAACACGCCTCTTTGGCTGCACTCGGCAATTTTAGATCGCCTGGACTGACATTTATCTTACTAAATGTGTACAGGTATCTTATAAATGGGTATATGTCCCTATGTTACATTTAACTTTTATAATAATAATAATGTACTTCCACAGAGTTAATAATATTGCTAGCTGTGAGAGTTTGTCAAATGGTCTTTGTTAAATGTTTTGTATAGTGGATCTAACATATAACAACAAATAAGTAACAAAATTTCAAAGATACTTCCAAAACGTTCCTGATCCAAAATATAATTACAGGCCTTTACATCGTTAGTGTTAATAATGCTATATCACTTTTCCAACCAATGTAGTCTATTTCGAAAATAATAATGCTAGTTTTCAATGGTCTTATGCCTTTATTCGCAAATTTTTTCTCCATGGTTAAAAATAATTAACGTCGTCACCACTCTGACATAGTACAATAACTTAAGCAATTATTTTTAACATAGCTACCGATCGGTATGTTTTGTAGACGACGTCATCCTAACGTATAATATGATAACTGAGTTACGTAAGCAAATCCACATATTTTTATTAATCGTATAATAGTTGTATAGTTAGTAGTCAATGTCTTTAAACTAAACGAAATAAAAAAATGTATATTTTACAACCAAAATGAATACTTTGCCAATAAACAAAAGCAAAACATTTGGTTTATCTTCAGTATTTCTTTACGATGCTTGATCTACTTTAGAGAGTTTTATCTGTAGAAACTAAAACATGTGATAACAAATTATGAAACAGCCAGATTATCTCAGAATTCAATTAGTTTCTATATTTGTCTCCTAGAGCGTCGTGGTCAATGGTGTGGACTGTCGCATTCCTACCGGGAGGGCTGAGGTTCAAATCCCGACACGTACCAATGTGTTTTCGAATTTTCGAAAATATATGTACGTTATCCGATGCTCTTACGGTGAAGGAAAACATCGTGAGGAAACCTTTATGCACGCCTGCGAAGAGATTCAAAGGTTGTGTGTGAAGTCGTCCAATCCGCACTGGGCCCGCGTGGACGACTATGGCCTAATCACCCTACGGGTAGGCTCGTGCCCCTCGGTGGGGACGTTTAATGAGCTGATGATGATGATGATTTTGTCCTAAAAATCTTTCATCTATTCAGCTAAGTAGTGCGAAAAAAATATACATGTAGTGAAAAAAAATTTAAAAAATTGTTTGGTGCAATAGATTTGTAAATAAAATGTACCATGAGTAATACGGCGCTCACCTACGAGTAAGATTCATCGCAATTTATAAGACCATGAAAACACTTCTATTTATTGCCATGACGTTCGCCGTGAAATAAAAATGGTAAAGTCGCATTAATTTAAATGCCAAGTCGAGGAAAAATGTGTCACATGTTGTCAGTAATACACACCGATTTCATAATGTACCTACATTTGTACTCTACTACCTGATTATTATTTGTACTCATCAATTTAAAGTCATAATATGGCCTTGTCTTAAAAACTACTACTATGTACCTAAAATAAGCAAATAATGCACTGCTTGGAAACGATTATTTTTTTTAAATAAGATGTTTAAAAGAATATTCATAAAAAAAGATCATGCATAGTTTACTCACCCACAAGTGCAGATCTCGCAAATGCACTGCTCCTTGGTTATTTTTTCTGGTCTTTTGGGGCCACCATGTTTCGGTCTGGTCTCGTCTATGATGATGGTTTCCTCAACAGTAGCTCTGTCGTCACGCACCGTCTTCCTGTTGTCGATGATCGTTTCGTCGTAGACAGTGTTGACAACGGTATTCTCCCTTGTATCTGTGATAGCACGGTCTACCACATCATATTCACGAATCACGTCTTCTGTCGTTTGACGTCGCGCTAAAAGTTAATTAAATGTTATTGCACCATCATTAACACTTTACTGTACCACAAAATGTAAACTTATTAAATACTTACCAAGTTTTTGAAGTCTATCGAACTTTTATCGACGAAGACATTTGTTTTAATTTTGTCATTAACTTTTGGTTCCTCATAAGTTGTTATTTTTGTTTTTATGCCGTTTTCAATTACATATCTAGTAACCTCCACTTGACTCCTATTCTTTTCAACTTCAAAGGACTTCCGTGTAGTACCCCCTGTAGTAGTACTAACTACTGTAATATCTTCCGTATCTATTCCTTCGTATAAATCTTTGACATCTTTAGTTCCAAATGTCACTTTATCTATCCTTTTGAATGGATATTTACGTACCGTATCAATAATTTCTTTCAAGACTTTATCGTCAATTTCTGTTTATAACAATATTTTTGTCACTGACGGTTACGTCTTTCTTATGTTGAGATGTTTCAATAATTTTACGTAAATCACTTATAGAAGTAAAATCTTTGATGTCCCTCGATGAAAGAATTATATTTTCTTCAGTATCTTGACGCTTTAAGTGATGTCTTGGTTGTTCCGGTCGTCCAAAAGGAGACATTTCTTTAGGCTTTTTAGGTCTGTCATCATCTTTTTCATAGGTGAATTTACCATTCCATGTCCCAGTGCTTCTTTCGTAGGTTGTCAGAGTATCCTTAGTTTCAGATGTTTCCGTGGATGTCATATTCTTTGAAGTTGTGTTTTGATTTTCTAAATTATCTCTCTCAATCGTTACGAAATCTGTTTTTTAGTGATGTTAGTGACATCTTTAGCATGTGATTGAATATCAGAAGACAAAGATTCCTGAGTAGCAGTATAAACACTAGTATCAGTATCATTAATACGCTTATTATGCATATCATTTACATCAGTAACATGTTCGGTTATTGCCTTCTTTTTAGTAAAATCACCAGAATACACGTTGCTTGTAGCTGCAATTTCCTTCCCATTTTTGTAAAGTACCGATTCTTCAGAAAACTGAGTGGAGCTTTTGGGAACACCGTCTTTACCAGTATCATAATGAGATTCTTTGTCTAATACATGACGTGTATATTCACTTTCAGGTTTAATTCCTTCACCACCAATATTGTGACTTTTTTCATATGTTCCATGCTCTTTACTGTCTCCCCATTCTCGGTGAGAACTATCCACTACTCTTTGTTTTCCATCAACGACCTCAAATACATAAGAGGAGCTGGTTGCTTGCTGAGCACTGCTAGTATGCTTTTAAATTTGTAGAGACCTTTATATTTTGGGTGTCTCCAACATGAGAATACTCTCCACACTTTTTCAGTTCATTTTCTATCTGCTACCATAACCATAATTAGATGAATCAGTTTTATTATCAATGCGCCTTTTGTCAGTTTTATCTGTTATAGTTTGTTTACCAACATCGTCTTGCTTTCCCACACCACATTTCTATACATTTCGTGAACTGTGCTTCGAGAATCGTAATTTGGATTGATATTTTTGATCGATACATGTTCTTACATATCGTTAGAGCACCTTAATTAGAACAAATTTTTGAGTCATGGATGCAGGCTGACCACAGAAGACGTTGGGTAGCTTTGAGCTCTTGATTACACCACCAGATACACTTGGGTGACCTTGCTTGTATTAGAATGCTCTGAGAATTAAGTTTGTCTGTAGTAGATGTAAGCTGATGTTGCTTAATATATCTTTTTCTGTTTAATACTTTCATGAGTTGTAATCTGATTACCGTCCTTTATCATTTTGATTGTTCTCTCACTACCATTTCGCTTGAAGGCTTCTGCCTCATTTTACCAGTATCATTAGTTTGACTTCATATCATAATTTTGTGAACTATAAACAGATTCAGGCTTAATATCTGTACCACTAATGCTAGCATAGGCTTCACTAGAAGCGCTTTGAGATGCATCACCCCATTCCCTTTTTGAACTATCAATTATTTTCCTTCCATCGACAATTTAACAACGTAGGAACTGGATGAAGACTTCGTCACACTGCTGCTTTTAGTTTCACTTGTCTGAGAAGTACTGCTATATTCTTTGACATTCTTGTCAAGACTTCCTTCTCCACCATAAAAATTGATGTGTCTGATTTTACAGTCTGAATTCTTTTAGAAGGCTCTGGGGAGTTTCGGTATGTCATTTTCTGATGTTGTTTGATACCTTTTTGATCATTTGATTGATTTAATTTATTAACAGACTCTGATGTTGAATAGCTAGATTTTTGGACAGACTGATTCAGTAGTTCTTGGCGTTCAGACTGTAGGAATGAGTCAGTCGCATTTGCACCTTGAGATCGCGATAAGAATTTGGGATTTGAGCCCCTGACGTTTCAATGAACGCAGTATTTAGAGACTGATTTCCCGTCGAAGAGTCCATTGTTTTGTCATAAATTTGACTGTGACTAGATCCTGACTGGTGAACAGAGGACGAAGATTGAATTGTTTCACTTTTTGAACTCTGTTGATGGGAAGAAGATTCTTGCAATACAGAACTAGACACAAACTCGCCGGTAGTGGACTGGGCCATGTCACTAATATGATGTTCCTGTGATTTTGATTGCGACAAATCAGATATAGAAGGAGCTTCAGTAATTATGTAGTGCGGATGGCTATTGTAGTGTTCAGATATAGTAGAGCCACTAATCGAATGATCGGTCACGTCTGTTATCATGAGCGGGTCGTCTTCTTCAACCTTTACCTCGATGTAGCGAACCTTCTTGCCGGATGAACTGGCTTTCTGTAGCGAAGTGCTGCTGCTGCTCTGCTGCACCGTTTTTGATGAGCTTGTTTTCTGTACACTACTCGATTCACTACTAGACGTCACTTCAGACGACTTTGTCTGTTTAGTCTTTTTATTTTTTATCGTCATTTTGTATCACTAATTAGGAATAATTAAATCTGCGAACTTTATTTAAACTCTTAAATTATGATTAAATATTTTTTGTTTTAAATACGTTTTATACTATCACATAATAAAGTCAAACAATTGCCATGTATTGTTAGGTATGGTCGCGAGAGTCGTTCGTATCGTTGTCGCTGCGTGCGCGCGCGTCGCTTGCGACTGTCTCGCGGAGTCTGGCGCGGCGCGGGCAGGTCTCTCGCCCCCGTCGTCGCACCTTGACGCCGCCAGGTCGCCCACGAGACCTTCGGACACGTAAGCGCTTACATCTCACTGCTGAAGTCATTCATACCAAAAATGGTTTAAAAAAGCTAACCGGGCCGTGTGAGCAATGTTGGACCTTACATTCATTGATATTTTATACAGTAAACACATAAGATGCGATAAATATAAAAGCCATAACATAATATTTGTAACGATCACCTTGAAATTTTGCCTCAAGATTACATTTACACTTATTTGCATTTTTTCCGTTGTCATTGAAGTATGGAATTAGGGTTTCTCATTTCTCGACCTTTTTTATTTCTCGGAGCACGAGAATTCTCGACCACTATTTCCCGGGAATTCTCGGGTTGTCGAGAAATATTGAAAAGCTCAAAACATATTTGATTTAACAATAAAACTATACTTTTTATGCAATATTCAACATTTATCAATGACCAACGTTTATTTTTAGTTTCATGTGAGTTTAATTTAACTATAGAAAACTTTAATTAAGCGAAAAAACTCTAGCGAGATCTTCTTATCATTATTTCTAGTTTCTACAAACAAATATACTAAATAGTCTTTTCTTTGAAAAAAAAAAACAAATAAAATATCTTCTAAAAACAATGTCATCATGTTACCACAATGAAACTTAGTACCTTACATACTAAATAATTTTTTAGTCTCAGTCTGTACTACAAACTTTTCAATTACGTAGCATAAACGACAGTTTAATTCCTTATAAAAAATACAATCAGACTAGCTTAATAATTACGAGTAACAGTAAGGTACATGTTCCTTAGTTTAGTCTTTGTATCAACTTTTCAATATTTGTTATAAGTAAATGGAGTCTTTTTTTACGTAAGTAAAGTTAACATAAAAATCTAATAAATCATTAAAAATCTTAAGACCAATTACAATCACAATTTAAAGCGGAAACTGCTCAAAAGCTAACCCACGATGTCACGTTATCATTAAGAAAATAAGCCTTTAAAAATACAAGGGCATTTATAGCATCATCTGACAATCGGTTTCGTATTTTTGTCACAAAGTTTCCAGACAAGGAGAAAACGTTCGTTTCTATTATGTACTCTAGTATAACGTATTAGAAACGTTTTTCAGAAACGTAATTAGCTGGGTCTTCCTAAGAGGAACTCAAATCTTAATAATTACAACGACCGTGTGAAATATCAAATTTCGGTGCCCTCCTCTAATAGGACAAATTATTTATTTAATTTCGCACGACGCGTGGCAGAGCCGCAACGAGAACGCAAGCGCGTTATCAAGTTTTTAATTTTTGACTGAATTTCTCGATTTCTCGACCACTTTTTTCTCGTCTCGAGTAAGGCAAAATTTCCCGGGAATTCTCGGTTCGAGAATTCTCGAAGAGAAACCCTTATGGAATGAATGTGTTGAAATTATACTCTTATTTTAATCTTAATTGATGCCTAATACGCGCCGTTTAATTGAGATTAATTTAGGATTGGCAAGATCATAATATAGAGCAGTTACGCAAATATGCAAATTAACTACATAGCTACAATACTACTTATATATGTAATATAAACGACGTGTGTGACACAGATATTTACATAAGAATATGGCAAAGACTGCAACCTCCAACTCCATCTTCGCGATCTGCATCATGCAGCGATTTGTAAATGCTTGTCAATATATAATTTGCATTGGAGCCTTATTTTTTATTTAGAATTCCAAATAATTATTGAAATGAGCTCTTATTTAAATCTTGTACCTACCCGTGTATAGAGGGTG
The DNA here is from genome assembly GCA_019425675.1 of Leucinodes orbonalis. Classification (NCBI taxonomy): domain Eukaryota; kingdom Metazoa; phylum Arthropoda; class Insecta; order Lepidoptera; family Crambidae; genus Leucinodes; species Leucinodes orbonalis. Next base: position 32,174 of record PQWD01004578.1, read on the forward strand.
AGTGTTCGAAACCGAACTCCCATAAAGTAACTGCCTTTATGTCTAGTGGGCTGAGCACCGAGTTTATATCGCTGTGATGTGATTAATTGTGAGTGATTCTGAGGTCGTGGATTCGAGTCCACAGAGAGACCGCGTACTTAAAGTTACAAGTTACTTTGTAAACATTGCAAGCTGAATCATCTGGTTATCTGGAAATAAAGATGATTCCATGCTTTTGGAGGGAACGTTAAGACGTCCCGGCCACATTTTGAACATCGAGTCGTTGTGGATGTTCACCCACTAATCCGCATAGTTTTCTACATTCGTTCTAGTTTCGCCTAAAACCCTCATGCCCTCATAGCTTCCTATCCCACTGTGACAAGAAAATATATAGTAGAGATGAGTATCTAAAGGATTCAGTTCTTGTCAAATAACGTCATCAATTACGCAATGCTTTTAAGACGAAAGACAATTTAAGCCATACGACACCCGCACACATACACAACTGGTACATTAACACTGACTACGGTATTAGTTCACATACAACGGGCAATGGTTTGATCTACATATCGCACCTTTCATACTATGCCCCTTTTCATGCCCTATGGGCACATCTCAAAAATTAGCGAAAAAGTCAGAACGTGCAATGAAGCCGCGGAAACTTAGTGCCTTTTTAACATTTCCGAGTAAAGTGTCTCATTTTAATAATGCCGGGAGTAATAATCCGATAACTAATTCATAACTCATAGTCATAACTAACGGACATACTCCTATAATATTCTATTATTTTGCAATTAATGTTTTTAATTTACTTATTTACTGATTTTGTAAAAACAGAAGGGCTAAAGAATCTTCAAACGCGTTTTCCCAACAATCATGTTTTTCGAATTGTGCCCCTATAATATGAAAGCTGCGATATGCTCAGTGTCTGTTTCAGGGATAAACTCACAAAAGATTTTATTTGTGAGAGAATTCAAATTTATCCTCGCCGTTCAGCAGATTTTAAGGCTGCGAGAGCAGTAGAGTTTTGGAGTGGGAACGCCGTCTTGGCAAGCGTACTGTACTTAGTTTAGACGCTGATAGAAAACCGCCAGATTGACCAACGAATTGCAAAACGTGGTTTTCAAACGAATTGGAAAATAAATAGTGTATGCTAAATAAGACAAGTGTGACAAAATGTGTGTTATTTGAGTTTCATTATACATCTTAGACTGCATCGTCACTTTCTATCAGGTGAGATGGCTGTCAAAGGTACTCAAATTTTTAAATAAAAAACCTGTGCTCGTGCCCCTCGAAGGGGGACATAATTATTATGAGCTGATGATGAAAAAGACAAGCGGAAGACCAAAATCTGTGCCGTATAATGTGAGTCAGTTGTCATTCCAGTGACTATGTTAGAACTTAGAAGTGGACGATAGAAGGTTAATGGGGGAGAGAGAGGTATTTAAAGCTGAATTTCGGAAGCTTCTTGTGATTCCAAAATGTGTTTCCCATTTTATTTATTAGTGTAATATGAAATTAATGTAGGTTATTCAATTTGGATGACTTTAAAATTCTCAACAATACCTAAGCTACGGCTTTTTTTAATTTTATTTACACAAGTTATTTGTTATTTATTGACAATGACCTATTTTAAAAATATTCTGAGGTCAGTGTGGTTAAACAGTCATCGCATCATTGATTCATAGAAAACATTTATCCTCGTAAGTATTAGGTATCTGCCTCCTAATTAAACTAAAACAACTTTAGGCTAATACTTTCCTTAGCCAGAACGCACAGAATATGACCGAGCTTTTGGGGTAAATTCAAAATAAATAAAATTATCTTAGAATATAATTTTCATTCAATAAATATATTTTGATCATCGACAATATTATATGCGTTCATAATGCCAATGGCATTAATTTCATCGACCATATTGCCCTTTTCCTCGTAAACCTACATGCTGAAGTCTCCTTGAGTACATTACCTGGCTCACCGTGCCCAAAAGCTGCACGCCGTGGGTTGCACAAGCCACGGATGCCTTTAAATGGCGCGCCGTGGGCGGCCGCTTTGAATCAGCGCCTACGCACCGTCTGACTGCAGTACGGGAAATAAACCGATTAATCACACATTTACACCGTTATTTGGATTTGCATTTCACCGATACCTGAACTTTTGTTACCATTAGGTTTCTAATATATTTTTTTATTAATTGAATAGTTTGCGCAAGAGACACTTCCAAAGTTGAAAAAGTGTGTCTCCCCTCTAATTTCTAAACTATGGGTTGATAAAATCGAAAAAAATATATGATGTACATGACCATAAAATCAAACAACGAAATTTAGTTTGAACGATTTCTGGTGTGTAGTTTTTTTTACGTCATAAACGGTGAACCATATTTTTTCATATTAAAGCTTTAGTAGGCCTAAGTAAATAAAAATTATTTTATTTTATGTTACTTGCTGCTGCGGAACCCTCCACGTGCGATCATGTCTTAAATTGGAAATATATTTTAATAGCGTTCGAAAGTGCGATATTTTTCTGGTTTCGTAAATTTCAGAGCTTTATGATTTTTATTTTTAAATAATTCTAATTTGTAGTACGAGTCTTAAAAATAAATAATAATAATAATTAATCAATACTAACAACTAAAAACCTTAAAAATTAAATATATTATAACTAAAATATAAAAAAAATATAATAACTAAATAAAATAATTAAAAGAACCCCCCTTTGGTAAAGTTCCGAAGATATATATATATTATTTTATCAGCAAATGAAGGTGTACATAAGCAAGTTAAGGTATATACTAGGATATTTCCTAAAACACGATAAATAATTTGTAGTTACATTGAACTATAAGTATAATTTGAACAAGTAGTGACATCTAGCGATTTCAAGTAACTTTACTATTTAAACAAGTGCTGCCATCTGCTCAATTCGACAGACATTATGAAATCAAGCATAGACAATGTTTTACTTTTTAAATCCCAGATTGTTGCTTTAAAAAAAGGAAAGATCGCGCTAGTAGTATTTAAGTCGATAAATGGTTGCGTGCGTGCGTCACCCACTGCGCAATCAAGCACGGAAATAACTAAACAGCTGTTCTACAATATTCGGACGGGCAACTCAGGCAGCAAGCAGCAGCTGTACGATCACGCCAGTTTTCCTTGGAGTTGCGATTGTTTGGACAGTTGCTATCTTTCTCATTGTTGTGTCATTCGCCGTGTAGCTTGGACTATTCTTTCTTTCTTGCAATTTCAAAGCTTTAAGCTTCGTATTTACGTTTTGAAGTGTGTGAATGGAAAATAATTCTTAGGCTACGTTGGCGCTATGTTTACCAAAATTATTAAACGTTGTTATTGTGACTCAAGTTGAAATGTCTTGTGAATACGTGGACCACGAGAACAATTCATCTGTGTTAAGTCAATAGAATCTCTTTAAAAATTAACTTGAAAGTGTTTAGTTGTGTTTTAGAATAGAAAAATAATTAAAATGTCGAACACACACAGTTCTGCACTCAGGGCTCTAGCCTTAGAGTACAAAAGCCTACAAAGGAGCCTGTAGAAGGTTTCAGAGTGAAGTTACTTGGAGAGGACAATTTATTTGAATGGGAAGTTGCAATCTTCGGTCCACCAGACACGTTATACCAAGGCGGATATTTCAAGGTAAGAGCGATGAAGTAGCAATGACCCGTAAACGTTATTTTTATTGCTAAACGTAATGCACAGACGATTCGTAGAAATCATTTGTGACCAGGAAAATAATGGTTGGCAATAACGAAAATGATTTTTAGATGGTATCTGCTGTAAGAGAAGCTATTAAAATACCATGTGGGAGATATCCAAATTGACAACTGTTTAATTTTAATCTTATTACTTGGTCATTATATAAATAAAGAACAATAGTCATACAACAGTACGTTAATATAACAATAACATGTTATGTCAATTATTATTTAAATCATTGTTTCAAATAATTCTAGTATCAAGTAAATTTTTGTGGAGTATCATTTAATTTTATAATTTCATTAAAATGAAGGTATACAAATTAATAAACACAAAAGTACATTTAAGAGTTTCAGTTACCTACTAATGAACAGACTAGAATTGCATTATTTATGTTTGATTATAATAATAATATTCTCTTAATGCACACTGTTAACAGATAGACAAGTCCCTAAGAGAGATATAGGGTATGAAAATAATATAAACAATTAATTAAGAAAACAACATATATTTTATAAACATGTCATAAAATAAGAAAAAAAGCATCATTTTATGTCTCATACATGAAAAGTTTTAAGGTTCTTGATGGGAGTGCCAAAGAGAAACATCATCAGCTCCCGAGGGGCACGAGTCTACCCATATAGGATGATTAGGCCTTAGACGTCTACATGGGCCAGATTCACGCACAACCTTTGAATCTCTTCGTAGACATGGGCAGGATTCCTCACAATGTTTTCCTTCACTGTTAGATAGTCAAATAATTGTACATATAATTTCGAAATTTAAAACTCATTGGTATGTGGCGGGATGTGAACCTGCACCCTCCAGATCAAAAGGCAACAGTCCACACCAATGACAACATAATAGGGCAAAAGTTTTTTCTAATAATTAAAGGACATCTATTGTTGGAAAGAAATCGCTGACACATACCAATGCAATTGCTAATAGTGGACAACATACACCACTTAGCCCATTTTCACCACCATGCTTTATAAAAGACTTATTGTATAAGTATATTTGGGTGCTATGACGGTTGATTGTTGATGACTGTTTTAGGTTGTGGCCCAATCTCTCCTTTATACTGGACGGGAAGGAATCCTTGCAGTGGGTCCATATAGCCTGATGATGTCTGTTTTGACGCAATAATATACAATATTAACATAACAAATGATGTAAATGGGTGTTTAAAAATATTGGTTTTTTTATTTCCTTTTATTTGTGAACAACAAATTGTTTACATAAATCATATCAGTGCTATTGTGTTATTATTATTTTATTATACAATTGCAATAACAATTCTTTTAGACATATTTCACTCCAATTTAAAGGTAATGACTGTTGATAAAAATTTGTCTTCTAGTGTTTACAGATATTGAAATCAGCAATGAGGTTTCCACTTAATAATAATACCACCATGTATTGTCTACATGTGGCTGATTCCTAGCATTCAAAGTGTTGAGATTTTTTTTATATCTTAAAAACCAATATAATCTTCTGTATGTTATTTATATGAAGGTGGTGGTAACATTTTTTATTATGTATCATTGAGCGTTTTTTAAATTAATTTATTATTACTTCAAGTACTACAACACATCCAAAATAATTCATGCCTTTAGTATCATGTTTCAATTCCAACTGAATGAAAACTTTTAAAGAAAATTGTAAATAACATGGACAAATGTTATGAAAAGTAAAGAATAATATTACAATTTATAACTTATGTCTTGACAATTTATAACTTAAAAAAAAGAGACATGGACACGTATTGACTATACTTGACTCTCTATGAGATTTTAGAACCATTATCAATCACTAAATTGACAGAGTTATGTTTATAATTCGTAAATGTTTGTCAGCTAAAGATGGAAGCTGTGAACATATTGATTATTAACTTGTTTGTTTATTTATTTGTAATGCCTTGAGCTGGTGATGATAAACAATATAATTTTTGTTGCAACTAGTCAACATGCTAACACCAGCAGCAATTTATCATTACACTAGTTGTGCCTTGTGGTTATGCCTATATTATAGGATGTTTCTTTGTTATTCAATGTATCCTTTGTTCAGGGTCAGCAAACTCCATACCAAATTTTATTAAAATCGCTACAGCCATTAGACACGAAGAAGTAACAAACATACTCTTAAAACTTTGAATAATATATGTGTGATGTAAAAATACACTTAATTAGTTAGTTACCACATTGAATAACAGTAAGCATAAAGTCCTTTTGATTTAAAGAAGTATTTTATTTTCAGTTTTTAAAAACCCATTAAACCACCTACTCCAAGGCACAGGTTTTCCACACTATAATGGCAGATTAGGCCAAAATCCTCTAAATTGACTTGCTTTGAAAAAAGGAAGCTATTATAACACCCGTGTAGAAGGATGGGATTGAGACGACATCAATAACTACAGACCTATTTCGGTCCTTTCTGTGCTTTCCAAATAATAGAAAAATTACTGAATATGAGGTTACTAAATTATTTAAATAAATATAATATATTATCTCCAATCATCCCAGTTAGGTTTCAGGCAGGGTTGTAGACAACCCTGCCTGAAGATGCTGTAGCAGAACTTATCTCTCATTTGACTTAACAACTAGATTATAAATAATATTGTACATCTGTATTTCTTGACCTGTGAAAAGCATTTGAGACTGTCATCCCCATTCTTGCTACAAAACTATTTGAATTGAGGGAACACCACTTAAACTTTTCAGAATTACCTATCAATACAATATGTTAAACAGGGACTATATAAAGTGAGAGTGCCGGAATGTCTTATGGCGTACCTCAGGGAAGAGTCTTGGATCCGACGCTTTTCCTTGTGTACATCCATGACCCTTGCAATATGCAGATAGAAAACGCTCAAATCTATTCTTACGCTGATGACACTGTAATAGTCGTTTCTGGTGAAACTTGGAAGGAATTGAAGATAAGTGCCGAACAGGGACTTAGGTGTATTAGCAAATTTAATGGTTAAAAATAATATTCTTATAATGACACCCAGCCTTGCAGATATTTCAGTTTAAAATCCATGACTGATACACTAGAAAACTAGTTGCTCCAGCATGCAGAAGGTTGTAAAGATTAAATATCTAGGTGTCCTTTAGATCAGCGTCTACCTTGGTATCCTCATCTTGAAATGTTCGTAACAGAATTAGAAACCAACCTGGATTTTAAATCCTTGGTGCTATGAGTGGGCCTGCGGCCGCGATCGGATTATACTCTCGGAAATGTATGTATCACTGACGCAGTCGGTCATGGTATATTGCTTACCAGTTTGGGGATGTGTGGCAAAGTCGCTTTTCTTTATGTAGAACGGGTTGAGGGGAGGCCGATCAAAATCGTGTATTTTAAAAAAATACTCTACAGAACTTACTTATCATCTTTTAGGGCTTATGAAAGTCAGACAATTGTATATTATTCTCTATAGTCCTCAAAACACAGCACCGTACAATGTGATCTATCATAATGAATAAAAGAAGGAATGATAATGTTGCTGGAATTCCTTTAACTAGACAGAAAATACACGCACACGCACACTGCCAACACACACACGCATACACGCAAGATATGTATATACCTACATAATACAATACTAATTATGTATACCTAGAAAACAATTAAATTTTATAAAATATACCTTATTAGCTAGTAGTCCTCATTAGGTTTTTTGTTTTGTTTTTATTTAATTGTCCTTTGCTTGATTTCTTGTATTATTTTCTGTTTCGGCGCTACCGCACCATGTTTTTGCCTAAAATTAGACACCGGCCTGTACAAATGTATGTCTGTACACTTTTAGTGAAATAATATTATTCTTCCATGCGCCCAATGTGCATCGAATTAATGATTAATTATTTTTCCATTGTTACAGGCACACATGAATTCCGCAAGATATCCATATTCACCACCCTCGATGTTTTAACAAAAGTTTTGCCACCCAAATGTTATGAGGTAAGTACAATCATTATTTTATCACCTATAATATAAGTAGCTCGAAATTTAATATTACATCATTAAACTTTTAAGAGGTTCAATTAAAAACATAAATCTCATAATATTATTAATTATAAACAATTTGATTTTGTTAATTTATTATTTGATTAGACTGTAACTACATAGTTTCTTGCATTGTTAGTAGGTATCATATTTAACATTCGTAAGCATTGTTTATGAACCTAAATTGAAAAAGTCAATTTGATATTCAGTAGTAAATTTGGTAACAGTTTGATTATCTTGAACATGTGCATTAACCCTTTAACCGCCGCAGTTGCATATATCAAGAGACGATTTTCTATTGCGTCTCTGGAGTCCCAGTCAGTAAGAGGTTAAATGCAACCTTTGAAATCATTTTATCATCGAAACTATATGTACTGATGGGTTAGTATAACGCATACAGACAAGTCCAGTATATATTTACCACATTTTTACGTTAAGAAGTGGTACAATTGGGATAATAATTTATTTCTGTGTCAATGCAGTAATGAGACACCACAATGTCAATTTCATTATTCAAACGTATACTTAAGTACTTGAACCAGAATAACCATAACTGTTTCATATGGAGCTACCCTCACATGCACATAGGCAATGCATGTGATCATGATTTAGTATATCTTCGTTATGGCTTTTGCTATCTGAATGTCAGTCAGACGTACTCAATCAAATAATAAGGTAAAAGGTTAGACTTTATTTATTTGTCTTAAAGAATACAGAAACATTCACTTACTGAGAAAAACTTTAATAATAAATGACAAATCTGTAAATCTCCTATTCACGGACTATATTTGGAACTGCAGTGTTATACTTACGTAGATTACTCGACTCTAACACCTGTACAATATAAGGCAGTGCTTATAAGCCTGATCTTTGAATAAATTAAATCAGAATCAAAAACTTAGTAACATGTATGTACAAATGAAAAAATGATATCGAACATTTTGAGCCTTATAAAACTAAGATCAACTCTACTACCACAATGAGTCAAAGTTAAACCTATGCGAATGCTACTGAATTGTCAGTGCAAACGTAAAATAATTATCAAAATAAAGTATGCACTAACTTCATTTAGAAATCATTCATACCGTGCACTTCTAACCCATTCGTAAGCGGTTAGGTATATGGGCGTACAATATAATGGGCAAACGCATGTAAATGTGCTATCCAATCAAATACCTATTGACTTATTTACCCACTTTATTAAACACAATGTAAGCTATTTTAATTTGGTTCAAGAACTTTGTATTATCTTTACTCACGGTCGTCACGATTTTCATATTTTTTTCGATAGATTGTTTGGATATATCAGATTATTCGATCGATGTGTATTCGCTAAACCAAAAATCTATGGCTTCTTCCTGTTAAGTCGATGGCAGAAATTACAATTCTAGGGCCCACAAAAGTTACTAGATAGATTTTAGGCGGTATATCGCAAAACGTAGCTTGTAACAAATCAATTTTTCTACTATGTGTTCTTTTTACATAAATGAATTCAACACTTTTTCCGGAATAAAGCGCGGTAAATTTAAAAGAAAATACGAATTTAAAATTTACCGCGCTGGCAAGAATTGTCTTGACGTTGTACCGCGCTTTTATCCGAAAATTGAGTTTTATTCAATAAAAGAAACTTGTTAGAATTCAGTTTTCCAAAGCCATTGCTATGAAAAATATTATTATTCAGTTCAATATTATTTGCTTCACAAAGTCAAACAGGGTACATAATAATGAGATTTTACTGAACAACTCTGTCAGAGCGCGGAGGATGTATTTTAATGAAATTTGTTTTGAATTGTGTAAAGGAATAATATTTGCCAAAGCTGCTGTAACGTGAACATATAAGATATAAGCATTATTCAGAACTTTTTGTGAAAGATGTGGAAATGACAAAGATACTTTGATAAAATGTAGTCACTAAAAAGGATCCTTTCGTTTTTTTTTTACTTCCTACATTAAAACATTTTAAAAAACCCTATAACCATGCACTTGAAGATAGGGTCTTTGCCCTTCAGTGAGATATTGGAGCCATTTATTTATTGATTTATTACGTAAGTTTAGATTCATAGTAAATTGGCATAATTATATTTCAAGACCACCGCGGATTTCGATTTTTTGTACAAAGAACTTATTAGAATTTAATGCTTACGCTTAATTTTTTGCGAGAACAATATAGGTAATCTCCAGATTTAGCTCAGAAGCTGTTCATGGATAGCTTCGATATGTTAACAATCTATTTTTTACAATTCTGATTGTATCTGTAATGTTGCATTAGCATTTTCAGAGTCGTTTTGTTGTTATGAATTTCAAGTGTGTGTGAATTTTGAGTTGGTTTTCTCGTTATAAAATCGTTTACCATGTTATATTTTGGTATATCATATCATGTCCCTTTGTATGTACAAAAGAATTGATTTTTTAAGTGTTAACTTTTCAGGAATTATAAGAATTATTTTTCAGAAGTTTCATAGCTATGAGTTAAACTTGGTATATTTCTTCAAAATTATCTTCCATAGTGAAGCCTAGAAGACTTACAATAATATATACCTACATCAAGTAAAGAATACAATAAGCGTGTCATATCTTGACATCTCAGCTCATGTTTCGAAAAACATTTCTCCAATAATCATCAACCAGATCTAATTTTTTGGACGTTCTATGCGATATGTAAACTGTATGTCAGATAGATGTCTTGCAAGAAAAAGAGCCACAATAAATTCCATTGTGTTTATTTCAATGTTACACAGTTGAGAATGGAGCGGCTCCCTCGATTGCAAAACTATTGGCGCCTTTGACCCACGCCTGCGAAACATTTCAGTTGCATCGCTATCTGACCCAGTTTTGAGACACACTTCTAACTTCATAGCGCAGTCAATCTCTATAATCAAGACGTTGCATTTGGCAAACCGTTGCGAAGCTTTCAGCATTAAGGACAAACTTTTAATTTATGAAAAATCACATTGTTATCTATTATTGTATGTATCATGTCAAATGAATATCTTTTTCATTTAATGTTTTAATGAAACCGTTTTTAAGATACTTACTTCAAGTACTAGATAAATACGCGTACATCATTATCTTCGTTACAGCTTGGTATATCCACCTCTGTACGAAGACCTTCCCAAATGATGGCATGTTGACCGATCCCTAGCAGTCAACATCAACCTGCTACCCGCCACCTTCATCGTTCCATCTGGTTGGTCGGTCTTTCCCCGTTGCCAACAGAACTTTGATCTTGCGCCCGCCCACTGCCACTTCAACTTCCTAATCCTATGGACTATATCGGTCACTAAACGCGTATACAATTAACATATAATCAGAAATTTCAAAAACTTTCGTGCGTAATATTGAATGTTTTAGAAATAACATCCGTTTGTGTTGTAAATTCAATGGAATATTTACAGGAACTACTCGTATCAGAAAATACTTTGAGATACTCGTTGTGTTTGCGTATGCTTTACATGCGGGTCATTCTAAAAACTGTGCCTCCGGCCGGTTTAAACGTTTTCCCGGCGGGTGGGCTATACGGTTAACTTTTAGAAGAGACATTTGACGATTCAACATAGCGAATGATGTGATGGAACATAGCGGGTCATCAGTCGCACTCGCTGCCTCTGATTCATGCGTGACGTTTCACCGCGTTTCTCGCCGAAAATATCAATTGCTTGTTCTAGAAAATTGTTCCCGGTATCGCCGTACACAAAATTTGTGTAGCAACTTATTACGCGCTTTGTTCTTTTTTTTTAAACAATCTACAAAATAACATTACGTACGTGATAGCGCCAATAGTATATTTTGCGTTTTAATTTTTTTATCACATCACCAATGTGCTTTTTGGTAGTCAGTACTTTAGTTTTCTCAAAATATTATCACGACGTTAGACGCAAACAGTTTCGACAATGAATGTTAATGTAATAAATTAGAACATATAAATGCGTATTGAGATCAGTTTGTAAAGAAACATGTATAGCTCTAAAATGCTATAGTTTCTACAATGACACTCGTTAGCTAGACGTTAAAAAACTATAATCCGTCAAACAGGATGCATTGAGGCATGGTTGAACGACCTTTGCGTGCTGCTAGCGTCCAAGATGGTTACAATTACAAACCAACGTGATATTCAACTAATTTTAAACCAAGAACGGAAGATACGGAACATGTTCCAACTAAAAAATTTAAAATAGATATATTATTTTATCCTGCATACCCATAACTTAGACCCAGATTAAGCATTACGTATACAAGGTGTGACAACTACTGTAATATTGTCAATCGATAGTCGACTATCGATAGTATCGATTAGTAAAGTATACTTATAATGACCGCGTAACTCGGGGAAAAAGCTCGTTCATATTAAAGAACATATCTCAAAGTATGGATTTTATTCTTCTTTGCGTCGAAGGGTATAAACCCAAATTACTCCATCCAGCCCAGCCCACCAAGAAAATCTTGAAGAGCCTTGGTATAGAAGCCTCTCCGAGAGTCCCTAAATTGCATTTTAAAACGGCTCTCAGTTCTATTAAAATCTCATGCCAATAGGCAAAACGTTCTCTAAAAGATTAGGTTCCAAGCTAGGGTTAGTGGCCTTGGGTTGATTAACCTTAATTCTGATCGCAGTGACCACGTTGAACTTGTGCTAATTTTGCGAGCGTCTTTAAATAAAGTTTCAAATGACCGATTGACCATGGCTCACACAGATCGCTGGTTAATGCCAACATTCAAATTACACAGCGCTTTTACGATGGGTCCCACAGTAATGAGTTATGTGATGAGCTCATTCGTACATTTAGTACTAAATGGACCTTAAGCCGGGTGGGTTGATCTCTATCAATACAGATTCATATTTGTCGTAATTTGACTGGCTGAAGCGGCTTCCGGTTTCAGAGGAAGAATGGCTGCTGAATAAGGAAATTAATGTACCGCGATGAATAAGTCGGTTTTTTGGGCAAATTGACTGACGACCTTTTTAAAATCCATTTTAATACATTATGATTAACAATAAAAATACAAAGGTCTTAAGTCAATTTCCCCAAAACCTGACTTATTGCACTCTACGCTTGGAGGACAGAACGGCCTTCGGTAACACGGAGGGAGGAGTCGAGGATATATTTTTGTAGGTCAACTAATCCTATGCGATGCGAGTTGCGATTATTTCAGGCCGGTGAGCCATATCGCTTTGCCATCGAACCATTTTTTCTAAACCTCATCAAATCGAATATTGCAGCTGTTTACACTATGTAATACATTAACATAGTATAAACAGCTCTAACTTCATAAGTTAGAGTTGAAGTTGAGAATGTCTTTTCAAAAGATGATTGCGGTGCCAAAACCGGTGCGCCTTTTTAGCACGTGACCCAATTTAATGTGCGCACTATTTGTCTTGACGTCGCCGACTCGAGTGCACTACTCATAGTGCGGAAGCATGACGGCTCCATGCCAGAGTCACGGGTTCGATCCCCTCCCACAAGTTTCGTTTGCATTACGTTTCCTAATGTTTCCGAGTTGAAGATTGTTTTTTGATTGTTCAATTAAAATAGTTTTAAATTAATTCTTAAAATACTTATACTCCATTTACCATACTATATTCGATAGTTCACGGAAAAAAGTGAAAGTGGTGAGTTCAGTTTGATTCAAAATGATGAGAAACATCGTTAAAATTCAACGCTTTTTAACATGATTGTGGAATTTAACAACTTAAAATCACTTTCTCTAGCCCTAACAGCAAAATATTCTAACATGTGTGACCCAGTTGGCATAATTATAAGCAGTATGACGCTTGATCGATTATCGATAGTTGGGCAATAGCACTATTGCTTACATTATAACTTATTATGGATTTGCCTATCGATAGCTAAGTTTAGCGCAATAATATTGGTATAACAATCGAAAGTATCGTAGCTCAATTTAGACATTACTATCGACAGTATCGAAACTGTATCGATACTCGATAAAAGAACCGTACTTTAGCACAAATGGAGCGGCTCCCAGAAACCCAGCGCGAATTAACGCTGTAGTGTTTCGCCGATTCAGTGTGACGAACTACCAGTGTTGCCAACCCAAATTTTAGAAAATTGGTAGATCATGTGCCAAATGTTGGTAGAAGTTGATAGAATGTAAAATGTAAAATTGGTAGATCTTCCACCTTAACTTAGAAAAAAAATTAAGATTAAAATACATGATCTGTTCGTAAAATATTTATTTTTTGAAGTTGTACATATTTTTATTAAATAATTTTAAATGTTCTGCACTAGGCTGCTGTTTGATAAAAATCTCTTTGTACGTAACAATCCCTCTAGAGTCTCTGTGCAAATTCTATTTCTTTGCGAGGTTTTCATAATGTTAATTGCAGAAAACAATCGATCCACGTTGGCGCTACTATGTGGAAGTGCGAGTAATTTTCTAACAAACTCGCATACCAGGGGAAACATTGGGACTGTTCTCCTTTTTTAAAGGATAAAACATGCTTCCAAAATTCTTGAGGTGTGGGATCCACATTTTTGTCTGTACATGTCATGTTCCCCAATAATCTCCACTCTGGGTCCAATTCGGTAATGTTTTCTGGGCATAATCCTTAAAATAAAATTGTAATGTAATTAAAAAAAAGTCTAGAGTAGATACCATTAATTAATGAATTATGTCTGGAACTTGCCTGGAAACTGAACTGCTACATAAGCAATAGTTCTGACCGCATGTTTTTCAATAATCTGTTTCGGATTCATGAATTTTAAACACTTCAATCTTTGTTTCTCATTATAACAAAAACGCTGCTTTATTTGTTTTGCACTCTCCATATAAAAGAGAAAGCATTTTTCTTTGAACTGTACTATTTCCATTTCATTCATTCTATCCAGAAAGTCTTGTTTCAATAACAGGGAAATAACATTGCCCCCAAGGTATATTTCTTCAATTGGTACATGGTTTTGTTTATTTTCATAATCTAAATTCAAAATTTTGTTCTCTAAATCCAGGTCAAAATCCTTGCTACTATTTTTTTCACCTTCTGTCAGCTGTAGTAATTCTGGTTTGATAAAACATTCCAAAATAGTCTTGTAAGTAATAAAAATCCGTTCATATAATAAATAAAGTTTAGGACTTTCTGATTGCATTTCTTCATTAATGGCATGGAAATAAGGCAACACATAATCAAAAAAATTAAGTACAGCTCTGTTGACGGATCCATAGCCTTCACATGGATGGTTTGAGCTGCAAGCAGCCTATCATTCAAAACAGCATTTTGGAAATATAACTTTAAAGCTGGAAGCTGTTCTAAAAGCCACCTTTCACACATGCTTCATGCTTTAAACTATTTGCATGTTTATTTAAAATAAATCTTGCACCGGCACACTTTAGATCACACGTACATGATTTACAATAAAAATATCCTTCACCCTTAGTACTTTCTTGAAGCCAACCTGCAAATTCCTTATCCTTCTCCCATAATTTTGAATATTTTTGGTCATAGTGCCTTTTTCTTTGTTTTTGTGGCGGAGTTCCTAACTTAGAACTCTGTGTCTCGCTTTCGCTGCTATCAGAATCCATTATTAAAAAGAAATACACGCCACGCAACCGCTAATTAATGCAAGCACCGTTTAAACGTAGTTTTCGAGGAGCAAAAAATATTCATTAAAATCACTCTATTTCGCAATATAGCAAGCTTAACACACACAAATCGAAACCGCACACAGGTGAAGAGAAATAAATAATACCACAGACTTTTTTATAAAGTTGGCTTCACACGTTTGGCGTTTTGGTTGGGGCCACAAGATTAAGTAGTAAGAAGAGCAGAGGTGGGTACCGGCTAACTAATATGAAAATTAGTGAAAATTAAAAAAATAGGTAGATTTTAGGTCTAGGTTGGTAGATAGGTAGACTGAAGTGAAAAGTGGTAGATCTACCAAAAATTTGGTAGATATGGCATCAGTGCGAACTACCTGTCGCCCTGTTTCTTGCCCTCTCCTTTTAACCCTTAAACATCAATAATCCAACAAAATAATAGATTTTCTATTGTGTCGGAAATCATGGCGGTTATAAGGTTAAAGATTGATGCTTTTCGGAGAACAAGGGTCCATAGTTGGCGATTACACTCACAATTAGGTGGCTCATCAGCATGTCTGTCTACCATAAATAGACAAAGTTACGTAGAGGATAATAGTCGCTAACAAACAATAGCTCTTTATTTTCACGATCGTCTTCGAAAATATCCGAATGGGCTTGTCATATCTAAGTATCCTCTGAGCCCTCAGAATCATCAGACAAAAACCGAGCGAGAGTAGATGGCGGGGACGTAAAATGCGTCAGCGGACCTTCAACTCGGGGCGGCGATGGGCGCGACATCCAAGGTCCGCGGCCGGATAATAAAATACTGTGCGATTCCGCAAACTCTACGGATATGGACTTGGAATGTATTTAAATGAAGAGTTTTTAGTTGCGTTGCTTTAAAATATTTATTTAAGTAAGTAAGGCTGAATGAAGAGCGATATATTTACATTCCAGCTTGACAACTCGAAACATTTCAAAGAAAAAGAGCATTTTCAGACTGAAAAAGTGACAAAGTAATTTTATATGGAACTATTTTTTTTCTTTGTGGTACTTAAATGTTTTACTTTGACGGCCCATGACAGTCTGCTGGCTTAAGGCCCCACAGTGAAGGGATTGTTATAATCTTCACGCTTGGAAGCTGGGTTTAAGAAGCAGCACCTATAAAGGTTGCTGGCCGCTGTTACCTGTTTTCTTTTGAATTTATTGTCTCTAACGCCTCTTACGCACACCACGGCTAGAGAAGGGTTTTTGCCAATGTATTACTATTTGTCGCTTAAATAAAAAAAAGCTCAATCTTTTTTGAAAACCAGGCTGCTTGTTTTGAAAACCAACATGATTACATAATCGGAGATTACATAAAGCCGCTGGTCCCGGTGCGCGAGTATGACGGTCCTTACATAAAACTAAAAGGTGGTTACAAATTTTACTAGTGGAACAACACTAGTGAATTAATATATTTTCGTACCACAGTATTTAGATAAAATAATGAATGATAAATCAGAAGAACGCTAATTTAAAATCAGAAGTATGTAACAGTAGAAACTACGAAGTATTTAACGGAGCTACCTTAGGTTCCAGAAATGAAAATATTTTTGAATAAAATGGTCGCCAGATGCAGCCGGGGTCAGGTGCTATTCGTGCACGGAATTATGTTTCCGATACAAAAAGTAATGCGCCAACCAGCAATAAACTACGAAGGCAGTTATACTATGAGTTAGTAGGTAATTGATCTAAAAGTATTTTAATATCTCAATATTAAGGGAAATCCTGTTAATACACGTTGATACAGGACAATTGATTTAAATTACTTTAAACCTTCGTTATCCTATCAGAGATTAAACCCAAAACTATATTCGAAACAACCACAAAAATACACTGGAACGTTTGAGCGAGATAATTTATTCAACGCACTCATAATATTTAATTCAACAAAGACTTGACGTGGTAGTCAGCCTAGTAACTACGGTTCAAATGTTTATGGCAAAATACTCATTTGTTTTCGAGTCATGTATGTACATATACTTGCAGTTGTTTTAGTATCGTTATCCTCGTATGTATACTCTAAACTGCTTGGTTTAATTAGGTTTCTCTACTATAATTTTACTGATTTTTTACCGCAAAAGCGAAGCTGTTTTAACCGATGGATACCCTGTAAGCCGTCGCAGCTTCACCAGGGAAGTGTCAAGCGCAATGGGTCTCGGCCCTTAAATTTTTAAAGGTTAAAAGTAACCTTTACAGCCTCTATTCCATCCTACTATAACACACAAAAGATTTCAGCGACGTGCGGAAACGAACTTGAAATTTAAATAAATGTATTTGTCCTGTTATGGAATTATGGTGTCGTAGCCCTTTTGAAAAGTGCGCTTTCACTGAACCAATGTGACACGTTCTGAACAATGTGGCTAATATCATGTTGATGATGAAATGCTATAATTAACTTAGGGTTCATCAACCGACAGAAAAACATGAAATGAATCTATATGAATGTGTATGATCGTTATCAATTTATGTTTGTTTAACGATAATTTGTATTTTAATTACTGGATCTAGGAGACCTTACATTAAGTCGTACCTGTACCTATGGTGATAAAGCGCAGATCTGTGTTGATAAAAATAATTGTTCTATTGTGTATTTAAAAAAAAACATATAAGTATGTTTATCCGTTTTTAGTATTCATATTAAAGGGTAATGCTTAGTATCGGGCTGATGGCACTGTGTAAATGTCAGTGGATATTATATATTAAGGCAAATTTCGTCACATTAGATAAATAGGGCTAATCTTGTGCAGCGCACTATCTCCATTTGATGAGACGCAGTTGGAATTGCTAGATTTTTCTGGCACTAGTATAGTAAACATTGTGTGCGCCGATGTGTTTCCCGATTTAGAGGTCAGTACACGCATTTTCTTTGTGAGGAAACGCGCAATGAACCGGTGGCATATTTTTAGCCGAGGGCGTCTTTCACTCAGACGTGCTTTTGCACTATCATCGTACAATTCTCTGAGGGCTATGTGTTCCTGGTATTCAGTGAAATGTATCTGCCCGTTGACTTTGAAGGTATCGATTACGCATTGGGTAGTGGCCCTGCCTTGGACACTCAGGGTCGTGGAATCGATCCTCGGCTCAGATAAACGTCCGTTTGACGATTTGTATTTTAATATTGTATATAAATAATGTTTTGGCAATTTGCTAACTACTGACTTTATTGGCGGGCAAAAACTCCCGACAAACAATAAATTTTGAACGTGAAATACCTAAAACTATTGAACGCAGCAACAGACTGACTAGTAACAGGTTATAAAAAAACAGTGACAGGTATTCCGTGGGAATGAGTTCTTTCTAAATACAACCGATGACGAATCGAATTTTTAGAAAATCACCGCTAAAGAGAGAAGAGGCAAAGGAATAAAAACGGGCAGTCTTTATTGCAGAACAGATTCGACCACAGAACTAATAGAGAAATTAATTCTGTAGAGTCTACAAACACGTACTTAATGGTATACTAGTACCGGTACACTTCTATGACGGAAATGTAGTCTTTCATAATTGTGACAACCATTTTATAACTATTGTATTACGGATAACTTGTAGTATTATTTTATAAAACTAATTTTACGCTTAAGCTAGAGTATTATGTATTTGTGACACGGTAACAAAACTACAACAATTACAATGTTTTTTATTTCTTATGTCTAAATAGTAAATTTGTATTTTCATTTAAAACCGACAATAATGTTCAAATTAAATTTACTTACATGCGTGTCATGTTTTATTTGGATAAGAGAAAACAAATACCATCGGCATGCCAAATCCAAATAGGTTTTTAAAAATCCACGATGTGGTGACATGATTAACGTCATCGATTCAGCTATGTTCAAAGTGTACAGGCAGGCAGATCGCGCTTAATTTTGACAGCTATAACTAACTACACTTGAACCGAAATACAACATATCGCGCTCATAATTTGATATATAGTTCAGACGAAATTGAACCGTAACCTTCTGGCAATACTGAATATCGAAAATGTCAACTATTACAAGATCGCAAGGCTATCGTAACAACACCTATAATTAATCGAAACGAATCGTTTTAAAATAACGCGATCGGCCTACAGGACGGCAAGGACGCTCACCTGATGGTAAGTGATACCAACAACTAACCATGACACAGCGGCATTGATACACTGATAAACATCATTATTCTCCATCAATGCCGCACTGCGCCCGTCACCCAAGACAACAGCTGTTAGGTATTTTGTACCCGGTAATTTTACTAGCTACAGTGCCCACATCCCGAAACACAGAGAGATAAACACTCTTATTTCACGGTACGATATCTGGCACTGCGGTGGTAGTACAATATTGTGACTAAGGTCACCTTACTTAACGAATAGTGAAACCTGGTTAGTTTAATAATCCTAGAAGCCAGCCAAAGTGCTTCAGTGGTACTTAGACGTGTTGCAGATTAGATACACAAGTTTTTGATATTACTATTGTTTTGCAACATGACCTACATTTACTTGCAAAATTGTTATTTTGCAACAACTATTTATGCTCTATGTTTGAGCAATTGATTAAGATAATGAGAACTCCCATTCACCAAAAAAATAAACAAAGTAAAGAAAATACATTCATATAATACATAGAAACACCCAGACTAGATACCATCAGACATGTTCATGCACACAAATGTTTTGTACTGCCCGGGGATCAAACCCTTGGTGTAGTAAAAGACGTCTTAACCATTACACCAAATGGGTCATCAAATATACATTGATCCTACTTCGTGATTACTGGAATACATAAAGGGTGAATAGTAGCCACGTTACTTTGAATAGAATTCATAAAGATATGCGTTAGTTTGCAACAATACATGCCGCTATGTATACATATTATCTGTATAATTTATACTTATCTATAGCTTATTTTCAAAAAAGTACAATTGTACATACTATTATAATTGTATGACCGAATAAAATCTCAGTTATGCCGCTAAATATACAAATCTTTATCTGTCATCATATGTGTATTTGTGAACAGATATAGATACCGTGGTATTTACCGCAATCTAGGTCATACAAAACTGAGCCTGTTCGGCTAACCGTTCAAATTTCAGTGTACGCAAATTTGGAGGAGTAAAAAGGAGGGTGTAGAAACCTTCATGCGCTGTTGAGCAGATTACAAGTAAATGGGGTTGATAGGCTGTCAGTTTGCTTGATGACCTATGTGGTTAAGGAATGTTAGTGTTCCGGATTCAATCCCCGAGCATTACAAACATTTGTTTGCATGAACATACCTGCTTTTATTTGTGTGGGTGTGGCTACGAAAATGTATGTTTTCTCGAGAAACGTCATATAAAAATGTTTACCCGTTGTTTAAGCTATTACAGGCTTTATGCTTAGTTTGGGGCTAAATGGCGCTGCGGGAATGTCAGTTGATATTTGCTGTTTTCAGTCTTAGCTGAGTGAGAATGAGTGAGTGAGGTCGCAAGGGCATGCGACGAAGGTCATCGGTAAGCTGGTTGGCCCATTGCGCCTTCCGCTATCACCATAGACAGAGCTGTGCATCGCTTCCTGATGACAAGCTAGTAATATCATATGAAACACTAAGCTCGCAACAAAAAGAATTAGTGTCGAAGAAAAGAGATTGTAATATTTTTAATATCCATTTCAGTTCAGGTTTTATAACACTTTCACGAATAAGCGGGTAATTTTATATTCGTTGCTAACGCTCGAGTTTAATGACAAACGTCGTAAATGTGTAGATCAAATTTGTTTTCAAAGGATAACAGGAAATATATACATTTGTAAGTAATGTTGTAAGGTACATAATAGAACACAAGTTATATATGTATATTACAAAGCTTTATATCGTTTCTCAATAGCAATGTATTATATGATTTGTATGTCTATGATTCTCTGGTAATTAGATTCCAGCCCAACAACGCTCTTCTATAGATGTGTTGATTATTAATATTATTATATAAGGTACTGCTCAATAGCTTATACAGAGCTGAATACATATAATGTTTGTAAGGAAAGGTATTCAATATTTTTATAAAGACCCCTACATTAATCCTTTTAAGGGCGATATGTTCAAGGTTCTCACGGTTAGTCAGAGTTGCCATCCGTCCCGATTTTGCCGGGACAGTCCCGATTTCGAAGGCATTGTCCCGGGTCCCGACGACCCATCGATTTTGTCCCGATTTTAAACAATATGCGATACGATTAATCAAATAACATCATTTATAACAAACTTGATATAAAAATATTAAAATCCGCTTGTAACAAAAAGGAAAATGTGTGTAAAAATAATCATTTCAATGATTATTAGATTTATATTATAAAAACAAAATTAATTTTCATTTTCTTAGACTAATACGTCATAAACTCATAATATATAACTTCGAAAATCATTGATAGATTCCTGATCGTCCCGATATTTTCCCCCTAAACGTGGCAACACTCCGGTTAGTTGACGTAAACTTATAGAAAATTCATTGCTTTTTTAATTATGTCTACGTACTGTTGCCTTATAATAGTTATAATACAAATTTCATAGTTCATGAAACTAGACAATTGATGTACCTACGTGGTTAAACGGTTAAGTTAAATTACTCTTTAACAACTGTTCCACAATAATCTACAACTTATCTAGTAGTATTTTTGATGTATAATTATATATCGTATATGTGCTAACGATGTTTAATGTGTTTTTAATTAATTTAGACTAAAGATGTCTTCTCTTACTTTAATAATGGCATTTTTTAAAATGACGACCCATATGGTATCGTGTAATAGTTGAGACGACGGCAATTACACCAAATTACAGGATCGATACCCGGGCAGTACAAAACATTAGTGAGCATGAGCATGTCTGTTTGTATTGGCCTAGGTGTTTCTATGAATAATATTATAAAATATTTTATCTGTGATAATATTTATATTTATGTATTTGCAAAAAGTATATGTGTGTTATATATATGTTGTGTAGTACCCATGCTTAGATTGGGCTAGTTTTAGTTGTATGAATGTTGGTGGATATTTATTATTACTTGTTCCCGCGGTAACCCCAGTAAACAACCTAAAAGCGCGCAGTTCACGCGACGAGCGCTCGCTGCGCGTAACACAGCTTGTTTTTTCCTTATTACATCAGCTACTTGCAAAAAAATCCGTCAAAATTCGTCCAGCCGTTTCAGAGATTACCAGACAGAAAAACTGGCAATTTTTAAATATTGTTTATTCTGCATATGTACCGTATATATATTCATGTCTGAAGAAAACATTGTTATCTTAATATAACAAACAGACACTCCAATTTTATTTACATTTAAGTATAGATTATAGAATAGTATATAAGTAGGAGCGTGTTCAAACCCCAATATGGTGAATACGCAAGCGTGTTATGACGACTCCCGGTAATCGTAAACTTGACGGCAACAATGCTTTTATATAACACCCATGCCCCGGTTACGCATGCTCCGCGGCGCAACAGAAACGAAAATCTAAATCTTGGACCGTGATAGGACATTAAATATCGGAGATTTAATATAGCGTGGGTTTGCGAAACAACTGGCCCGTATATGTTACAGGTTTCAAAGAATAAGCACAACAACAGACCTGGGCTTACTCGCTGTCACATTAAAATAGTTTTTTAGTATTATTTAGTTGGACCACAAACAAGTTTGCAATACAGTTGCGAATTCCAATTTACAAAATAATATGACTAAATTATACAATCAGCATCTTGGACACATATAAGTACAAGAATAGGAAAAAATGTTATTCCAAGTATTGGTGTACACAAGAAGAAAGTATTTAGAAACATTATAATGTTGTCTGCGTGAGGGTGAGTGTGTCGCCTTTTTTAGTACAAAAATGCTGACGTATCATTGCAGTAATACTGTTTTAACATGGCGTAACTACCCTGATCTGAAAGAAAAACTAGATAAGGAAAAGAAAGTATTAGTTAGGGGCCTACATCTGGTACAAACATGTAGCTATACTACTTTAAATCCAGTAAACATTTTAATAAATAACAAATTATAATTTGAAAAATTGAGAATTCGGAAATCGATATACATGAATGGAAAGATAAAAATATGAATTAGTTGATATTTAATCCAAATTGTCAGCTATTGCACAGCTCTACGGACAAGTACAGATAATTCAGCCTTTACTAGAACCATAAACTACACATTATGTTGGACTGACTCTGGTCTGTTACCCTTTGGGTACAGAACTCCAAAGGTGTCAACAACAGACATCCGAATATACAATTAGACTGGACAAGCCGCCAAGTTTATAGGCAGTTCCAGTGTCGCAATTTCTTTTCGGTTCTTAGCTGTGAAAAGTTATTATATTTCTTGGTAAATTTACTGATTCATTGCGATGATGGCATGTTACAATTGCACAGGATGGCATTTTGGGAAAAAACGGTAATTACTTCTTATATTCGTGCGTCTTGACTCGTCTCACAGAGAGTAAACTGGCAGCCAGTGTATGCTCGTTGAGCTTACATTTGTCGCACTTAAAAACGCGGCTTGCCCCATCTCCTGTATTGGGAAATCTGTAGTGTCAACCCTTTAGCAAGCCTGTCTCCGAGAAATCAATATTGATGTTTTAACGGCATATTGCACAAGCACGCCAATATGTATCGGGCTTCACTACTTTCGTGTCTAATCTGAAGCTTATATCTCTAACATGAAAGCCACAAAGTTTTTTTTTTCAGTATCACAATTCTTATTTTTTTGTCCTTTGTGGCGAGCGTCGGTGGCTCATTGATGTGGGCTGTTATCTTCCTATCTGAAGGGTGCAGTTATAAATCCCGCACAATGTATTTTCGGATTTTCGAAATTATATGTAAGATTATCCGACGTTCTTACGGTGAAGGAAAACATTGTGAGGAAACCTGTGTGCCTGCGAAGAGATTCAAAGGTTGTGCGTGAAGTTGGCCAATCCGCACTGGACGACTAAGGTACGGTAATACAATACACCCTGTACGCGTTGTCTCGTGCCCCTCGGTGGGTACGTAAATGAGCTGATGACGAAATCTAAATCATTGTGTTTTGATAAGATCCGAAATTATGACATACACATTTGTAGGAGGATTTAAATGATCAGCATGCCTTACAGGATTAGCAAGGTAAGCACATAGCTTAAGTTAAGGGTAGCAAGTTAGAGCCACTCCAAATTACGTAGGGCAACCTTGAGCCTATTAAAATGGTTTAAATTTCATAGTGTTTTGTTTCTCATTTAATGTATCAGTATTTTGTTTTAAGCAATAAAATACAATTAAAGTACTCATTTAATATCTACAAATTACCAAATATATTATAATATAATACACTTCCAATATTGGCTTAATGAAAAATGAGAACAAATTAAATTTTGCACGAGTCTCCAGTCAGATTGAAGAAGATCTAGAACAGAACTTGTCACGATCGTCTTAATACGAGTAATTGATGATTGACATCAACAATCATCACGCAATTATTGAAGCTAGAAACGCAATATCTACTGCGGAAGACTGTTTCTAATCGTTTTTTTTTACTCATAATTCAAACCAAGATATTCCAGAGAAAAATAAATGTTATACAGGTATTGAGTTATTCTCTACATGTTTTTCCTTAAAATAATCTACCTAAACAAATAATTCTAATTCCCTTGTTATATACATCACCTATACATGTTAGCTATGGTGCGCCTAAGGTGCTGATGACAAGAGCTCGTAATTCCTCAACGACTAGGGTTCCTTGAGACCTAGTCCAGCACTAAACTTCAAGGCGTATAACGATCCCCAAACAACACCTAAGCCTAAGTACGATTCCCAGTCTATGAGACGCCATTATTCTGGGGCCACACTAACGGTTGACGTCTAACGCCCATGAACACGATCATTTTTAATACGTTAACTGCCAAATGATCGCGTTAAATGGTAGCTTCACCTGAAGTTAACGCCCATTGGCGTGATAATTACCGCATTAATTAAAAATTGCTTTTATGTAAGCAAAATAAACGGCATTTCCTGTAAGCGTGGTCCCAGCATTATTGTTTGGCAAATTCAGAAAATTGGTTTACATATTTTTGGGCGTTCTGGCGTTGCCACTTATTCGGTGAAGCGATGGTCAACAGCGGCCTACAGCGAAACGTCTTTCCGGGAAAAAAAATCTAATTAGCAATCTCTTCCATACAATATTACTGTAAAAGAAGACAAGAAAATAAATGGATTATAATATAATGCTACTTCGTAAGTTTGAACACAATTTGACGTCACTGTACGCTCACTTCCGAGTGACCTCACAAGCTATTTCTATGTTAAGCCTGGTTTAGCAAATACTATAACGGTCACGTTTTTCTAAGACAACTTACTTGAGGAAGACCATATTTTAGTTTGTATATTTAGATTCTTCAATTCTACATGATGTGATCTTATTTAATGAAACCAATTTACTTTTTTTTTTTAATTGTTATAGGTATGCCAATTCACAAATATTTTAATTAATGTTCTAGTACATGCACCAATTACAGGCATACACAGCATTCTTTAGTTACAAAGAGCATCAAGAAGATAACAAAAAGTATTTAATATTCCAATATAAAAATAAATTAACGATGGTTGTGCTACAAAGGTTCATCATAATCCCAAAAAAAAAACGAATCAATTTTATCAGTGAGAAACGAGTGCAGTGTATCATATAAAACCCACATATAAAAACTCTGGTACCGCAATCTCAATCTCTTGCCAAAATCAATATAATATTAGGATCATTAAAACGATAGTTTCGAATTTCATAATAATACCTACATTTCATGATAAGCATATCAGATTTCTTCTAGAACCCAGTTAACAACTCAATCTGTGTAATTGTGTAAGCTATAATTACTTTATAATTGGAGCTTATGCAATGGAATCTAAATTGGAATTTTAAGAACCATCATCTTTTAAAGCGTTCAATTCTGCTTTTCTAAGACACAGTTATGAAATGCTAAAGTAGCGCCAAATTTACACGAAATGAAATCATTTTATTAAGGGCTACATGCGAATAACTATTAATAATGACAGTTGCCGTAGTCTATTGTTCTGAGCGTTAAGATAAGATCTCAACTCAATCCAGGAGTCGTGGTGGCCCGAAATATCGCATACGCAGAAGAGAGTCAAATTGTGCGTTTTTTTAAAGTATAGTAAGTCAAACTGAATCACTTAATTGTCTGAGACTAAAGATGATCCATTCTTCGGAAGGACGCTAAGCCGTCGTTAAAATCTAATAATAATAATATTTGGCACCTAGCTAGGTTTGTTAAGTTCTAAAGTGGAAGACCACGTCTTATGTTAAGGAGGAGTCACCCTCATTGTATAATATGCAGTGACGATGTACGTAAAGTGGGAGGCAGGGGTTGGAAACGGAAATCTGAAGATGAATCTCAGTGGTGTGGCTTTTGAATAAAAATATTTTGATTAATAACTAGGCTACTTACTTCAAATTATAAAAGGGTGTATTTAATTTTCTGTTCAAATCGTCTCGTCAAAAATCTTCGCACAGTTTAAGACTAATTTCGACGTTATATAATTTTAA
The DNA here is from genome assembly GCA_019425675.1 of Leucinodes orbonalis. Lineage (NCBI taxonomy): Eukaryota > Metazoa > Arthropoda > Insecta > Lepidoptera > Crambidae > Leucinodes > Leucinodes orbonalis. Next base: position 58,969 of record PQWD01004578.1, read on the forward strand.
TATTTCATTCAACGAATAGATTTTCCTAGACTTTTTTGAGTGAACTCATTCACATAATATTAGATACTCTTCGTCATAAAGTATAGACTGCGCTCGCTCAAGAGTAGAGTTCATAATTTTTAAAAAATGAACAAGATAAAACTTTGTCACTTAATAATATTGAATTTAACAAATTGACACATTGTTTATAAAAACAACGAAAATTTGAAAAAAAAATTCAGCCTAGTTGAACAAGGTATAATACAAAGAAAGAATGTCCTTTTATTGCTAACCAGACGATTGGGGTGTTCCTCGAACGCACACAAGTCATTCCCCGAACTGCACACTTTTCGTGCGTTTAAAAATCATTAAAATGAAAAAAATTGCACTAAAAGTATACAATAGCTTCCTATTGTATACTTTTAGTGCAATTTTTTTGTACTTATGCATTTAGACTATCGGGCAGCAGATCACAAATTATAATCGTCTAGATTCTGATTAACGATATCTGTATTTCCTAGTATTTAGTTTTGAATAGCAAACGGTTTCCGCGGATATTATACAATATTTTATAACAAAACCCAATTTCAAAATACTAAAATGAAGCATTAAAGTGTACATCTTTATGTACACTTAAATTCTTATTGCTTATTAGCATTTTCTTCGGTCCTATTGCTTGTTAGCAATTTTCTTATATGTAACTTAACAAAATTAATAAATACAACATGATATATTAAAATGAAGACGATTGAAGTGCATTTGAGTTATCCATAAGATAATGTATCTTAAAAGTACATAAAATACAACTATAGACATAATCATTATACCTATGCAACCATCAATATATTATATTCATTCTAATTCTTTTTATTCCTTGAATATTCACCGAAACCATTTGCATCTATTCCAGAACGGCGATCTCTGTATATCAATACTGCACCCGCCGGTAGACGATCCCCAATCGGGGGAGTTGCCGTGCGAGCGTTGGAACCCAACCCAGTCGGTGCGCACCGTTCTGCTGTCAGTGATATCGCTGCTCAACGAGCCGAACACCTTCAGTCCGGCGAACGTGGACGCCAGCGTTATGTACCGGCGTTGGCGCGACTCCAAGGGCAAGGATAAAGAATACGAGAATATTATCAGGTGATTATACAACGGCTAATTATAGTCGGTTCAGAGTGATGAGAGATGTTTGGGAAGTGTGTGGCTTTTCGTGTAAGTATTTGTCGAACTCTGGTGATTTAAAAAGGAAAGAACTTTTTGAAATATGTTGGTAATGAAATCAAATCAAAACGGTTTTTTTTAATAGTGTAAATGCAAATGTAATGAACTCTATTTTTATTCTAAACCAATGTTTAAGAATATACCTATTTAATTTTTATAAGACAGCAAAGATTTTCATCGGATACGAATCATCACAAGAAAAACCGAATATTTTGGAAGGTTTTCTTTGTCAAGTCTATGTGCTGCCATTATGTTAGACATTATTATTATCATTAAATAAAGCAATTTGTCATTAAAAACAAAACAAAATGCCGTTTAGTCATACACTCATTTTGAGTTGTGATGATATTACTTATATGAAATGAAAGCGTAACAGCCTGCATTTCAAACTATCCAGTGCAATTTACTATGTATGGGTGTATTTATATAAAACTAAACGTTTTATCGACAGAAAATCTTTTCAAGCGAGAAAAGGTTAAGCATGTATATAATAACGTGTATTGCGTGCTAAATTGCCGCCTAGTAAGTAGTGACATCTATATTATAAAAAAACCTGACATTGTCTATGGTTATACCAGGTTATACTCGTACGTGGTTATACCAAAATATAACTCTTATGGCGGGAGAAATGTTAAAATACTTTATATGCGGCACCATTTAAGTAAAATACCACTAGGTTTACTGGGTACTTAGTTCCAGATTCCATCAAAACTCTTAACAAGAGTTTCTTACAGTTTTACAAGATTTTTTTGTTTCGTTTGTCAAACAACAATCGGTATTATTGGCTTCGGCCCATTCATAACTGTAAATATAAGCCTTCAACCATTCTACTGCCCACGTTCGATTTAGACATTGGTTTAACTTATGTCCTCTTAACCTCGTTATGTGTTAGGAAAGCTAAGATGGGGTCAAACTTATAACAGCTTAATAAATTGGAAATTTTCATGTAGGTACTGGCAAAATAGCAGGTTTGTTTGCTTTGAAGACAAGTAACGTAAAGTGGGATTTTTAACCTTAATAATATGTTAATTGGAAGTCAACTAATAAGAAAAGGGAGGTCTGGGATAGCAGTGGACTATGATAGTTTGAAGAGAGAGAGATGAAATCAACCAATCACAGTGGTCGTCTATTATCTTATGGCTCCTTTATCATCATGACGGTACGATGAAAGTACCTTCAATGTGAATTAACAATCAATTCATTATCATCACCATCCTATAACGGTCCACTGCAGACAAGTTTCCCACCAGGGTTGCCAATGCAAATTTTAAAGCGCCCATGTATGTTAGGTTTTAAAGCCGTGTTTCTAAGGAAAAGCATCGACTGTTGGGCCGTTTCATTTCAATCCGTTATTGACCGTACAACAGCACATAGAAGAATAAAAGATGGTAAAAAGAGATAAAAAATACAAATAGATACGGTCCAAAGGTGTCAACAGCACCGCCGTGTGTTGCAGCAGCAGGCCGATCGCGCTAAATTTGGACAACTGTAACGTAACTACACTTGGACCGAAATACAACTTTTTGGTTCATATCGCGCTAATCCTTTGACAGCTAGTTCAAACGAAATTGAAATTTATCCTAATGGCAATACCGAATATCGAAAATGTCAACTATTACAGGATCGGACGGATATCCTAACTACCCCCATATAATCGAAACGTTCCGTTTTAATCGGCCTGCAGCACTGTTATTCTGGCGAGACCACCCGTAATGACGTCACTAACAAATTTACATTTCACGATGAACGATACAGATGTTTGTAAATAATATTAATATAATATACATACAAATCATTCTTATTACGTGAAAATTTCGTCATATTTGTCACAATCACACTGTGTATGTATCAGTGACGATAATTCATGTGTTCTAGTTAGCTAATCAGTGTTGTGTGAAGTTCGCAAAGCACTAGCAACTACAACGTATAGCCGCGGCGCATGCGTTTCGCAACGTAAATTGCAGAATAAACGTGATTGACTTGAAATTGGCACCGTGATATTTGTTACTATGCGGCGTGGTTTGCGTTCTCAACTATTTCACTATAGAAAAAGAAGACCATAGACACAATTCATGGATTCGTATTGGGCTATGGAGCTAGAAATGTTTAAGTCACAGACATCCGAATATGGGCAATTCTCTGTAAGCGCGTACAGGTCCCATACAAATGCTGTCCTGGCATTTTTTTTTTAAATTTTCCAATATATTCTATTCTACTTCCAAGAAAAATTAACTATTAATTTGGATAGAAAGGGGTCCACTGAAACTTCTGTTATTTTTCGAGTTATTAGCGATTTTCCAAAAAATCATGGCAGGGGACTGTTTGACACATCAGGGGACTGTTTTGAACATGACAGTTGACTCAATTCTGCTCGAGATCCGCCGAAATGAAGACCTGCATTTCTTCTGCGTACATAGTACAATCTTTCTCACTAAAATCTACATGGATCAGAACTTCACGATCTTTGAAATGTGACTTCAAATCTTTCATGGTTTATATTGGTAAACAATATTTCGCTGGTGATCTAACATTTCTGTAATCTTTTTGCAAAATTGTTACTGTTTTGGTTATACTGGAAGTGTTCATTTCAAACATTTAGTGCCCTAAGCTTCATGTCCATGTTACGGTGAACTATGCAGACATGTATGCGGTTTTGGGTTTTTGGTTTCACAACCCAAAATAGACGAAGTCGACAAAAAGTTTAGTAGCTAGTATTTTTAAAAAGTTAAAATCTTTTAGATTCAAAACTGTGTTTACAAGATATATCTTCTGCTTCTTCACAGTGTTTCTAGTAATAAATTCTTTTTTACCGGCTGCCATACTACTATTACTATCTCGTTAAAAATCTGAACAGCTCTTCTGTAACTATCAGGTATTTTACGCTGTTTAGCTACATGACGACCCATTTTGGTGTTGCGGTTGAGAGGTCGCCGCAACACTAAGGGTTCCGGGTTCGATCCCCGGGCAGTACAAACATTTGTGTGCATGAACATGTCTGTTTGTAATGGTCTGGGTGTTTTCTATGTATAATATGTATGTATTTACAAAAAAAAATGTATACATGTATGTTTATCCGTTGTTTAGTACCATAATACAGGCTTTACGCTTAACTTGGGGCTAGATGGCGCTGTGTGATTGTCAGTAGATATTTATATTTATTTATTTTATGTACTTTTAAAGCAATAAGATTCAATTTTTACCGGGCCTACACAATTACTTCATTTCCATAAGTATCCAGTGTTGTACTTTTGAAGACCACTACCAGTAACAACTTTTTAAGATTTGTCTCTCTTTGGTACGTTTCAATGTGGAATAGTTTTTCATTCAGCTACTTACTAATGACGTCGCCAAACAACGCTTTCGTGACTACTTCTTTGCTTTGATCAGGGTCATCTAACATTTTTATTATCTCTTTCTTAGGCGCATCTTCAACTTGCTTTGTTTTTTCTTTCAAATCTCGATAATCTTTTATATACTTATCAAGTCTTTTCTCTAAACGTCCGATCTTTTCATTTTTTCCTTGTCAAACTTCTGTCATCGCTTTTTGCCTTCGTTTTTTCATTGCAAAAAACTAGTACTAGAAACTGCAGGGCTTGGAGCTTCAAATATTGGACTGGCAGATCTTGAAGGCAGAGTATCCACTTCTAGCTCCGATAACGGCGTATTTTCCCATTCAAAAGTGTTTGTGAAGCTTTTTAGTCTCAGTCTTTTGGCTCAGTACGGTACAGTGTTCTTTCCACTTCTTTAAGGCACAAGCTCTGTGTTCACGAGGTGTCATATCCTATACTAACTTTCGCAAACCTTTTTCTTTTAGGTCTGCAACTTCTCTTTATATCTCATTTCTTCTCTGTTTTGGTGGTAATTTTTTATCTTTGATAACGTTATCGCTCTGCGTCTCGCTTTTTCAGAAGTAGTTCTTCAAGGCATAACTTTTTCTTGCTAGGAACCATATTATATCGGGCGTTGTTCAACCTGTGTAAACTAATTTCGGTTCATTAATAATGCCAAGTTAATGTAATTATATTATGAAGCAATTAATGATACCTGGGAAATTCTTGCATTAATAAAATAGACGAGTGGATAAATTTACCGAAATTGTACATAAAAACAATAACACATACGCAAAATACACAGTCCCTGTTGAGTAAAACAGTCTCCTGCTGCAATTTTAGGCAGAGGACTGTTGCCAGAGGACTGTGTATTTTGACAAGATTTACAAATATTTACAGAACTGAGGTAAAATAGTTTATGAAGAATCTACCAATCAATTGAGACATAAATAATATACAATAAACATTAATTATACATTATTAAAGTAATTAACATACAAAACTATTACTTACCAGAGGACTGTGTAGTGTACGTTACAAGCGCGTGTTCACCTCACAAACGACGCTATGACACAAAACAAGACGGCGTCCTAGCGGCGCATTCAGCCAGATTCCAATTTCATAGCAATTGCGTTTCGTTTAACTCAAAAAATATTCGTAAACATTGTATTTTTTTTGAAATCTGGACTTACATTTTGGCCGGGGACTGTTTGAAAATTTTGGGGACAAAGTTTACCGGAGTTTACCAAATAAATAAAATTCATAATTGGAAATTTTTTAACGAAAATAATATAATTAAACTATTTTTTTATGATATTAACTACCAAACGTATATACATTCAATAATTTCTTATTATATCTTTATTCTATGTAGAAAAGCAGTGATAGGGACAGCCAGGGGACTGTATTTTTAGAGCTTCTATCAAGTCTAAAAAACAACTTAAAAATAGTTATGGTTATGATAACTTGGGTCCCTAAAGTTTAAGGATTAAAGTTTAATTGAGTGTGGTTTTTTTATTCATAACTTACTTACTTTTTGAAAAAAATAGGTCGGACTGCCGATTACGACGTTACGAGAATTGCCCATATATAATTAGACTGGACAAGCCGCCAAGTTTATAGGCAGTCCCAGTGTCGCAATTTTTTTCGGTTCTTACCTGTGAAAAGTTATATATTTCTTAGAAAAAAATACTGATTCCTTGCGATGATGGCATGTTACAATTGCGCAGGATGGCATTTGGGAAAAAACGGTAATTTCTTCTAATATTCGTGCGTCCTGACTCGTCTCACAGAGCGTAAACTGGCAGCCAGTGTATGCTCGTTGAGCTTACATTTGTCGCACTTAAAAACGCGGCTTGCCCTATCTCCTGTATTGGAAATCTGTGGTTTAAGTATTTATTACGTAGTTTTCCCTGATTTTATCGTTACGTGAAAGTGCGATGAGTATGCGAGATCCAATTGTTTATGGAAGTTAATCTTTTTGTAGTTATTGATAGCAATGATAAGTATTGTTGAGGTAGTTTGTTATTGTATGAAGCTTTAACATTGACAGTCCCAAATGATTATCATTGGTTGACCGAGTATCGCAACAGTAACTAATACTACTACTGATATAATGTTAAAGTGTACAGGACGGTCAAGACTCACCTGATGGTAAGTGATACGCCTGACCATGACAGAGGGCATTGAAGGAGATCAAAACTGATAGTAGCTACTCAACACACACTGAGAGCATTGGTACATATAACAGAATTAATGAATTATTGAATTACCAACATAAGGTACGGCACAAAATGTATGTAAGATGAGGGTCACCTTATCCATTTTTGTACCAAATTTTAATTACTCAGTAATTGTTTGAATGACATTATTTATACAGAGAGGGGATTTTTAGATTTTATCTTTGCTGTAGACGTCACAATGACCAGCTTATCGCCTTCTCATAAGTATTTTTCTTCAAAACCCTCCCCGTAAGTACAAAAGTGAAAGCACAACTTAGTACTAAAGCTTTAGCCTGAAGGCAAACTGCTCTAACTCTCGACTTACGCATCTTTCACTTCCAATCCTCGAGCATGTAGCTCTTGCAACTCCACTCTGGACAGCCAATGAAAGCAATCCAGAGGTGAGTGCCGACCTTGGGTCTCCGGGAGGCTGGTCTCAGTGTGACTCTCGGGGGCCTTCGGGTCCGTGGTGTCGCTACGCACCAACAGCTCGCCACAAGCTGCACTGCAGTGACTGACTGCACTGGTGAAAATCACCAGCAGGCGATGGGGTCGCTGTTCTGAATAACTAGCTATTCCCCGCGGTATTAGCCGCGTTATAAAATATTCTACTGCAATAAAACATAAACTCGCTTCGTTAAGTCAGCAGACAGGCGCGGTTTGACATTGGTTTATTTTTATAAAAAAAAGCAATGTCAAACCGCCTGTAAAATAAAAAGTATTGTCTAAAACAAAAGTAGCCTATGTTTTGCCTTATTACATAAGCAATCTGCCAAAAAAGTCCCGTCCAAATCCATTGAGCCGATTCAGAGATTACCTGGAAGAAACTGATAAATAGACAGAAAAAGAAATAATTTAAAATTGTTAATTTGGCATATGTAATTATGTACCGTATGTATGTATTAATATATATACGGTATGTATACAGAAGAGAAATGTTATGCCAATATTACAAAGAGACACTTAAATTTAATTGATATTTGATACATAACATAGTAGATATTATTATCTATACTAATTTGAGAGAAAAGAGTTTTTAAGTATTTGAAGAGTTTGTTTGAACGCGCTAATCTCAGGAACTACTGGTTCATTTTGAAAAATCCTTTCAGTGTTCGACAGCTTATTTATAGAGGAAGGCTATAGGCTATATATTATCACGCTAAGAGCAATAGAAGCGGGGCAGCAATGAAGAATGTTTCAAAATCGGGGGTATTTTTTCATACTTGGAGCTTCCGCTGCGTACGCTGAGTAAACGGTTAAAGTTTCACAAAAGTCATGTATGAGAGTATTGTTCTCCTTTTAAAGGTCTACTAAAAATCCGCGACAGCATGTTTATCTTTTGAGGTTAGCTCACTATAACATAAATTTCTGCTAAAAAAAAATTCTGAAATTGACCCCGAAACCTTTAAAGTTGGAGGGAGGGGAATCCTATGTATAGATACATATATGTATATATATTCTAAAATGAACTCCAAACCTTTAAATTTGGGCGGAGGATTACTATGAAATATATATATCTTATTATCCAAATAACTATAATTTAAATGAAGAGGTACCGTGTTATCCCGAATTTAATGCGAGCGAAGCTGCGGGCAAAAGCTAGTTATAAGATAATATTGTTAAGCATTGTTTGCAATGTAATCTAACTGTAGCTATTCAATTTGCAGGAAACAGGCGCAGGTTGCGCGCATCGAGGCGGAGAAGGAGGGCATCGTGGTGCCGCTCACGCTCGAGGACTATTGCATTAAGACGCAGGTCAAGTCGACCACACAAGAACCTCAGGTGAGTTCAATACGCAATTGCAATGACAAACGATTGGGTGCAATGGTTGATACATCGGCGTTCACCAAGGGTTCCGGGTTTGATCTACGGGCGGTACAAACATTTGTGTGCATGTCTGTTTATATTGGTCTGGGTGTTTTCTATGTACAATATGTTTGTATTAACAAAAAAAATATATAAGAATGTCTGTCCGTTATTTATATTACAGGCTGTAACTACCGGGTATAAGAGACTTAACATCTGTTGTCTCGGGTGACGGGCGCAGTGCGGCATTGATGGAGAACAATAACTGTGTATCAGTTGTTGGTCTCCTTTTATGCCGCTCTGTCATGGTCTGGCATATCACTTACCATCATGTGAACGTCCAGACCGTCCTATACACTTGTAACACAAAAAAAAAGCTAATGCGTTTGGGGCTAGATGGCGCTGTGTGAATGCCTGTATTTATTATTATTAATATCAATCGTCGGTAAACTGCTCTTTAGTAGTATTTAATTAAAGTAAATGAAGTGATCTAAAATTGTCTCAAGTTCTCCACATGAAATAAAATACAAATTAAAATTATAAGAGGACGAATGTAGGAAGTGAAAAATATTTAATTACCTCCCCAGGAAGATTACTCATACTTGAAGCGTAACTGTTATGCCTCAGTTCATAGTGCCGAGTAATTAAAATAATAAACACACGTAATGGCCTGTAAACGTAATCATTTAACACATATTTTTATGTAATAATTGCCATTAATGAATTTCGTCGCGGTCTCTAAACGTTGGGTTTTTCCAAAACATTTTACCTACAACCTATCCTATAAATTTAACATGACGTTTGTAAAAATCTAGTATTTGCTATCTTGTTCAGGGGTTACTAGTGTTCTGTGAACATATCACGGATCTATACTTTTACATCATTGGGAAGTACTGGCTCCTGAAACACGGTTATTTTCACTATTATTTTGGAGCCAGGGCTATGTTGATTAAATTGTATAAATACATGTACTTTATCCGACGCTCTTACGGTGAAGGAAAACATCGTGAGGAAACCTTCATGCACGCCTGCGAAGAGATTCGAAGGTTGTGTGTGAAGTCGTCCAATCCGCACTGGGCCCTCGTGGACGACTAAGGCCTAATCACCCTATACGGGTAGGCTCGTGCCCCTCGGTGGGGACGTTTAATGAGCTGATAATGAAATTAATGTAAATTATATTGTACTAAATTAAATAAATGAATGTTCCAGCTGGATATGACGGACTTCTACGACGACGACTACGACGACCTGGACACGGACTCGGACGAGGAGTTGGAGGGTGGCGCCGGCGACGGTGACGACAGCGGCAACGGCGAGTCGTGACGCGCCACCGCGCGCCGCCTGTAACGCACGTGAGACGACGCCGCACACTAGGGCTGCCACATGACAATATCCAGAGAGAAAACGCCCGAGGTGGCGCGCCGCCTGTTACGCACGTGCTCGCGCCCACAACAGGTGACACAACACCGCAAATTAGGGTTGCCACATAAAAAAATTAAAATCACCCGATTTACATGGTCCTTGGATCTCCCAAAAACGTTTTATTGTCATTAAACACTGCAGTTCTAGTTCACGCGTTGCAGCTTGCACACATCGTATCATGGGTTCAATGAAAATCCTGAGATATGGTAACCCTAGCGTAAACCCAATCGTCCATGTTCAACGAACGCAAAATTATAGATTCCGTAAAAGGTTTAAGTTTTTCTAATATTTGAAAATTATATTTCTCTATAAACATTCTGGAATTAAAAGTTATCTTATCGGTTGAATATATAAATATTAAATATAAAAATTCTGCGCCCTGCAGGCCGTTCGTTATTTTAAACGAAACGTTTCGATATAATGGAATGTCAGTAATCTAGCATTCTGCATGCCTGGTAATCTTTGATCCTGAAGGGATTCTAGTTGGTAACTTGATACATACTTTTTTTAGCAAATAAGCAGACGAATCACTTACTAAGTTATGCTCGTTACCAACTACTCCTTAAAAATACCAGTTGCCAACTTAGTGATGTTTTTTAAAAGGAGGTCACCTGGTGTTTATTAATAATTTTATTGCGTTTATCTTATTTTTCATGTTCATGCCTTTTAGTTCTAAGATGATTGGGTTACGTATACATGAAGAAAGTTGCGTTGTCTCACCTCTTTATATAATAACTATGTATTTTAATAATCAACTTTATGTCCTGGAGATAATATTGTAATATGAACTTGGAAGAGTACTACTTTATAAACTGCAAACAGTGACTGTTTATAACTGATATGTATCAGGGCATTTTTATTTTATTTTTTTGTATTCACACAAAATAAATGGAAATCTTACATCTGCTTGATACGATTACCAGCATACATGTTAAGATATAATTTATCCAAAACAGTTAAAAGCTTTTCGTTCATATATAAACTTGTGCTCATATATTTTTAATCAAAAAATTAAATTTAATTCATGGTTCTATTTTCAACTGTGAGCTTAGTCTTAATGATTTTTGGCATAAATTTGAATAATTCGTTTTTTTTTAAATATCTATAAATAATGTAAAAACTCACTAGCTGGCATCACTTTGGCCTCGCTTATTGGTTAGTTTTAATGTTTGAAAAACAACCAACTGGAATAAACTTCCTCTCTTAACCACCAATAAAATTACAAAAACCCTCTTTAGAATAAGACTGTATATAAAAAATTTAAAAACAATCATTTGCAAGTGTATAAGGACTCCTTATGCTGCGCATAAGCAGTTTAGGCTTAGACGTGTCAAATGACGAGCTGTAAAAATGAAAGATATATTCCTATCTAATATCAAAAATAATTAGTATTAACGGTAATGTCATCGTCGCGAACTAATAATAAATACTATTGATATCAGATAGGAATAGATCCTAATAAATAGCTCGCATTCTAAGCTATAGAAAAATGTGCCCGATTTTGACAGATGTTTATCACGCATCGAGTTATGCTAAATACAACAATTCTTGAAACAATTTTTTGTAGCTGAGCAATTTATATATGGTAATATATTTTGATTCTGCACTAATTTATTAGTCAATTTGAATAAAACACACCGTTATATGAAACTCCTTAAAATTGCTTGGCTTTCAAAAGCTTTACATTGCAACAAATATTTTGCAATAATAAAAAACTGTTTAAACCAAATACAATAACAATTCTATAATATCAATTTACTGTTGTCTATAAACTATATAAGCGTTTGATGAGTATTTTGCCAGTTGAAAGACTTAGAACTACTACAAAACAATGATGATTTTATATGGAGTAAGATATCAGTCGTTACGCTTCATAGTACTGAATTAACGGTAATGTATAGTTGATAGATATTGAGACGCAATACTTCGTATTAGTCCATTTAGATGCTAGATGAGTCTTATGTATATGTAGAAGTACCTAATAAATAGTAATAGTTTATTATTTGGAAGGAAACATAAGTTAATTTACGCCAGGAATGTAAAGTACCGAGCTATACTTATGGATTTATACATCCGAAAATTTAATATTATTAATATTAACGAATATCTCTTTCTTTTTATTTTTTCATAGCGCCTCGCCCTATGGATAGTTTCTAGATTGAATTTAAAGTGAATGAGTCATTCGTTATACCTATATTTAATGTCGTAATAAATTTTCGTGTACGTTAATAAATATTAGGTTAATATTTTGTGTAGTGAAATAATTATTTTTGTCGATAACAAGACTTCTGTGATTATAAAACATTATTGCCTATGTTTCATTTTATAAGGAATTTAATTTAATAATTTGAATATTAATCTTAATAGTAATTTGTATTTTTTGAACATTTTAATATTGTATTCATGATGAAATCCCTTGCAGTTTGAAATTATTTATGGTTATATTTGAGGTAGTTTTACATGAATGTACCAATACAATATACCTACCTATAGAAGCACTTCCACATTTTCAAATATATGTACATAAAAAGTTTTGGTCAACGACAAAATCCGTGTGTACAGAAATGGTTAATGTCTAATTCAGGATTGGAGATATGCTCAAATCAAATTATTTAGCAAAGATACAATATATTATGTATAGCGTACATTCATATGATAAAGTGATTGATGAAGAAAATTAATTGTAACATACATTATGTAACTAAGTGAAAATGAAATAATGGTTAGTGTGCACTAAGATAAATTTATATATTATACATAGATAGTATATAACGTGTACCATTGTAAGGTTTAGAATTAATAATTATTACCGACAGTTTTGGCTTCAAAATTCATATATTAGCTATGCATGTAAAATCTCATTACTTATCAAATATGCTGCTTTAGGGTTATTAAATTACCGATAAATGTTTTTTGTTGGTTTGCTAACACATTGATTCGTTTGGGTAAATATTAAACAAATCGTCCAAAACTTAACAATTAGTTGTAATATAAGGTACCTACGTTATAAGTTGTTTGAAGAATTGTAGTAGGAAAATATCACGACGAGAATGTTAATTACATTATGATAAATATAATAAACGGAATGTGTTTGAATGCGATAATATGTTTTATTTACCTATTCAGAATAAAAATGTGATATAAAGGCCCCATAAAGGTATTTTTATGTTATAAATGAACGGGACGGTCATCTCGCTCACCTGGTGGTAAGTGATACGCCTGACCGTGACAGAAGCAGTGTTGAACGTAATTATTAACAGGTTGTAGTCACTACTTTCCGTCAACACTGTCCTGCCCACGTCACCCGAGACGACAGATGTTAGGTCTCTTACACCCGGTAATTTTACTAGCAACAGGGCCCTTATACCGAGACATAGCAGTGTAAACCACCCCCATTTCACGGGACGATATCTGGCACTGCAGTGGTACCTACCTAAACCACTCAGTATCGAGACTACTAAGAGTATATTGAGATGCCTAGTAAATTGTTCGTTTAAAAGGGATGAAGCTCTCACCCTTTAATATGTTGTTTATGATTGACAATTGACAGCGTTTCCTTTGTGATGGACGTTTTGGATGCAATATGAAATTGGATTTATATAATACATGAGCAGTGTTGCCTGGACTATCCATAGTATAACTACTTTAGTTGACCTTGATACCGTGGGTCAATGATATTGTGTTTACATCATTGCCGTGGGTATACTTATGCAACACATTTTAAAAAAAACTTATAATATTTTTAAATTCTACGACTGTAGAACTAAGTTTTTTTTTTTTTTTTTATACTATAACAGGCAAACGAGCAAACGGCTCATCTGATGGTAAATGTCACCGCCGCCCATGTACATTTGCAATACCAGAGGGCACTGAAATGCGTTGCCGGCCTTTCAGCAGGGAATACGCTCTTTTTTTGAAGGTCGCCGGGTCGTATCGCTCAGGAAATATCTCCGGCAGCAACTGATTCCACAATTTCGTCGTTCGTGGCAAGAAATTACGACAAAAACGCACTGTCGAGGACTTCCATTCATCTAGGTGGTGAGGATGAAATTTTGAGTTTTGCCTCGAAGTGCGGTGGTGAAATGTAGCAGCCGGAACGAGTTCGAATAATTCCTCAGAACACTCCCCATGATATACGCGGTAGAAGATGCAGAGCGAGGCCACATCTCTACGCAAACCTAAAGCATCGAGCCGATCGGAAATAACCGGATCGTTGACGATCCGAGCAGCGCGTCTTTGAATGCGGTCAAATGGAAGAAGCTGGTAATGAGGCGCACCTGCCCAAAGGTGGGAGCAATATTCCATGTGGGGACGTATTTGCGCCTTATAAAGTTGCAAACGATGGCCCGACATGAAATATCGCTTCGACCTGTTGATTATACCAAGCTTCTTAGAGGCCAGTTTGGCTTTATCATCCAAATGACCGCGGAACTGGACACTGCTCGAAATGTCAACACCGAGAATTCCAATACTGGCTGCAGGTGATAGGGGAGTATCTTGGAATTTAGGCGATACGACAAATGGCGTTTTTTTGGCGGTAAACGCGCAAACTTGTGTCTTAAGGGGGTTAAACTGAACCAAGTTCTGACGACCCCAATCGGAGACCCGGTTAAGAGAACTCTCGACCTTAGACACAAGTTGATTTCGGCAATCAATGACGTCTTCCTGAGAAAGATTTGCACGACCGGTATATAAGGCATCACCCGTACTATCATCTGCATAGCAATGAATGCCACTTATCAGTAGCATATCATTAATATGCAAGAGAAATAGCGTAGGCGATAGCACACAGCCTTGCGGGACACCAGCGTCCACAGATTTAGAGACCGAGCATGCACCATCGACAACGACTCTGATGCATCGATCTGATAGGAAGCTGGTAACCCATTTGCATAAAGTCTCAGAAAGTCCATAGGAAGACAGCTTAGAGACGAGTGCTTTATGCCATACCCTATCAAAGGCTTTCGCCACGTCCAAACTTGCAGCAAGCGCTTCCCCCCTGCTCTCCAAAGCCATGGCCCATCTATGCGTCAAGTACGTCAGAAGATCTCCAGCAGAGCGACCCCTACGGAACCCGTATTGTCGGTCACTTAAAAGCTGGTGATCCTCTAGATAACGCAGGAGTTGGCAATTAATGATAGATTCCATGATTTTGGAGAGCAAGGAGGTTATTGCTATCGGCCTATAATTGGACGGATCCGAACGGTCACCTTTTTTAGGTATCGGCTGCACTGAAGCTGTCTTCCATGACTTTGGGAATACGCCAGCGGTGTATGAAAGTCGAAATAGCCGCGTTAGAACTGGTGCCAACTCAGGTGCACATGTCTTCAACACCACAGGGGGGATTCCATCAGGCCCACTCGACTTATGGACTTCTAGGGAAAACAGTGCTTTTCGGACTAAGCGCTGTGAGAATCGAACCTCAGGCATGCTACTAGCACACATTGGTATAGACGGAGGTTCGGCACCCCTGTCATCCAGAGTCGAGTTAGACGCAAAGACTGAGCATAGAAGATCCGCTTTCTCCTTTGCGGTATGGGCCATAGAAAGATCCGGCCTACGAAGTGGGGGAAGAGAGGGCTTACAAAAATTTCCCATGGCAGCCTTGGCGAGAGACCAGAAGGCACGAGAGCCTGAGGGAAGTCTGACTAATTTCTCACCAATCCTGCCAATATGATCCGACTTTGCCCTGGCAATAACTCTTTTGTAAGACCTGGAAGCAGAATTGTATTCTTTCTTTTTAAGGCTGGTATTATGATCCTCAGACGCTACTGCATTTGCCCAAGCCTGGTAGCTAGCTTGCTTAAGACGACATGCCTTTTTGCAGGAGCCACCAAACCAGGGCTGAGTTCTACCGCCAACGGGTACAGAAGTGGAAGGAATGAATAGCTCCATTCCTTGCAGCACCACGTCAGCGATAGAATCAGCAGCAACGTCGGGATCTTCCGGCTTGAAGCAAACTCTGTCCCAGGGATAGGACGCAAAAAAGGACCGCATCCCATCCCAGTCTGCTGACCTATAGTGCCACACACGACGGCATCCTGCAAATTGCGGACGTATTGAACGCGTGAGTGGCACCGTACTCCGTACTAGACAGTGGTCGGAAGAGCCTAGTGGCGCATTAACCGAGACCAAATAGTCGTCTGGATGTGAGGTCAGCAGAAGGTCCAACAGGGAAGGTGTATGGTTATCCACATCTGGGATTCGCGTAGGCGCAGGAACCATTTGTGTCAAACCATATGCCAAGGCAAATTCATGGGCAGATCTCCCCGCATGGTCGGTTGTTCTGGACCCAAGCCAGTCGGCGTGATGAGCATTAAAATCGCCAAGTATCACGACTTCAGCGGAAGGGATCTGCTCCTGTACGGAATCTGTAGCCATCTGAATGTGCTCAATGAGTCGGTCAGTTTCTGAATTACCGCTGTGAGACCTGTAAAGGCAAGCGTAAACGCGCGGATGGTCTTCGCAATTAATACGCAGCCAAAGGATCGACAGGTCTCTAACTTCAAGATGGGCAAGGCGCTGATAGCAGATATGCTCTCCAACAAACACGCACACTCCAGCTCGCGGAACAAATGAGTGCTCTAATTTGTACCCAGGATAGGCAAGGTAAGAAGAATCCGCTGGAGAACATATCTGCGTCTCAGTCAAGAAGAACAGAGCCGGCTTAGCAGTTTCAAGATGGTAGTGTACTGCATTGATGTTAGAATGCAAGCCCCTAATATTGCAAAAGTCGACGACAAGCGTAGAAGGGGATGCCGAAATACCTTTGCTCTTGCCATTGCCCTTGTTGAGCGCGATTTTGCTCCCCCAGAATACACGGAGCGGCCCGGACGTCTGCAGCTTGGAAATGAACCCATGCCTGGACGTTCGGAGGAGGATTCTCCAACGCTGACGCAGTTGGTACCTCCCTGGGGTAATTTACTTTTTAACCGCGTACTCATTAGGGGAGAGGGGGGGAGGGCATCCGGAAACCTCACTCACGCAGTGAAACGCACTACCAAGAATACTACTTCACACTGGTATTCTGTGGTCGTGGTATTAATCCGGTCGAGTCAGCCCAAAACGTGCAATGGTTTTAAAAAAACCTTTGCATGACTCTACCACGAAGAAGTGTGTCACCCGTTTGGCACCACCCAGGGGTCACGTGTAGGGTCTCAGGGGTAAACCTACGGATGCGGGTAACATCGACCCCCCGCTCCGAGAACTAAGTTCTTTAAATTATATAGAAAACAATAGAGGGAGCCCACAGGATGTTAATTTACTAATACACTCGTGATCCAACTGCAGACCATAAATCAATCACAGTATCCAGTTATTTCACATGGTAGGTATATTATTTAAATTGTCTTAAAGAGCCTTCTTTGGGTAGGAACTCGGTACCTAAATCCAGGAGGATTTGTTGATTGGGTTTGATACCCACCCAAGTATCCCCATAAATTTTAAATAAACATACAAAATAGTTTTATGATCGAAGATACAAATAATACTAATGGTGATGATGATGGTGCTTATTTGCCATCTAAGAATTTGAATTTCGCGCCGTAGTATAATTCATCCATAGAGAATTTTTAATAACTTTTTACGACAGAAAATATAAAGTATAGTTAAATTGACATAGCAGTCAATAATTCACGTTTATTCAACGATCAAATTTAACATTTTTATTACAATAATTCACATTTATTTGACGATATAATTTTTACAATTTATAATACTGTTTCAATTTACAAAATATGACAGTGACAGCTAATGACAGCCACGTCTAATTTGGTTACTTTGTGCCTCTGGCGTAAACAAGTTCACTAGTTTATTGTTTTTTAATATTTTATTGCAAATTATTTAACTAGCTATGAGTTGTGTTAGCGATTTATCACAATCTAACGAGTATATGAGTTTTGAAGCGCATTCCACTTAGAAAGTTGTGGTTGACTCTGATGGTTCTAAGGTATTAAGTTGATATCATTTTTCTCATTATTCAAGGATATTGTTTAATTTTTATCATGCAATAAGTGTTGTGACTTTACTTTGTAGGCATGGCGAATATTTGATAGCGGGCCGAAGTCAGTGAATTGTCCCCTGGTGTGCTTGCCACCAGTTTCTGGCACAGCTGATATATTTTTCAAACAAGTTATGGGACTGGCTTCTCGTGGTGTGCGTGTCATAGCTGCAGAACCACCACCATACTGGAATATAAAAGAATGGTGTGATGGATTCAAAAGATTAATAGATTATCTTGAACTAGACAAAGTTCACATTTTTGGGGCATCATTAGGTATGTTTTATATATTTTATTTTTCTATTTGTTACAAATTTATTTTCACTAACAAACCATACTTAAGTTGTAACTGAATTTGTAACATAATGTAATTTTAATTACAGGAGGCTTTTTAGCACAAAAATTTGCAGAATTAACAAAGAGCTGCCCTCGAGTAGCATCATTGGTTTTGTGCAACAGTTTTACTGACACCACAGTGTTTGAATATAATGACTCTTCTGCATTATTTTGGTTACTTCCATCATTAGTTCTCAAAAGAATGCTCATGGGAAACTTTACCACAGACAAAGTGGACAGAAGAATTGCAGAGTCTATCGACTTTATGGTTGAAAGGGTAAGAATTCTGATAACACTGTTTGCATGTGACAAAACCTTGAAATTGTATTTAAAATTTAAATCATTCACATTTGTAAAGTAACAACAACTGAGCAAATGATATGACTGTTGACTTATTAGTTAATCATCCAGCATTTTATTAATGATTCCAATATTAACTGTAGTGAAACATGTTTGCATTACTAAGTTGAATAAATAATACTGAAGCAAGTAAATGGCTCTGGAGTGACATTTTATCTGTTATGGAAGTATGATAAAAATTCTTGCATTATAAATATGTTTTGTATGTTTGAGATAAACATGTTATTTATCTGTTTCCAGTTAGAATCATTGAATCAATCAGAATTGGCTTCACGCTTGACTCTCAACTGCACTCCAAGTTATATACAACCACAAGTAATGACTGAACTGCCCATCACAGTGATGGATGTTTGGGATGAGAGCGCTTTGAGCTCCCAAGTAAGAGAAGACCTTTACAAATCATACCCTCAAGCTAAGTTAGCACATTTAAAAAGTGGCGGCAATTTCCCATATTTGAGTAGAAGTGATGAAGTAAATCTGCATTTATTGGTAAGCTTTGGTTGATTGACATATACAAAAATATTGTTTTAATAGTGATATTATTCAAAAAGTTTTTTAGTTTTAAAATGAATATGTTATAATAGGCATGATGACTGGGTCCTAAAATCGTACGAACTATTTCATATTATTACAAATCTGGGTTAAATATAACGATGTGCTTACTCTCAGCTCGAAAACTCATGTTCTATGAATTTTATTAGTCTTCAAAGTTAGATGAGCAAGTCCATTTTTAAAGTACATTAACTGTCAAAAATTTGTTAACAAAAGGATAACACATACAATTTAAAGCAACTTTTGCTATGAAACCGTTTTAGTAAATGCAACATTTAATATAGTTGTAGTACAAAATTCACAAACTATGCGTACTAATTACTGATGCGTGACGTCATAACTAGGTAGCCATTTGTATGAAGCGTTTTTGGGAAAGTCCATTAATGTGTTTTTAGAATTGGAAAATCTCTGTGAGTTTTAATGTAAACGGAGTATTTTTTTTACCGATGTTTCTATTATTATGCGGTCCATCGATATAATAACAGAAAAAAAAATTGTCATCATCCCTATTACATGCAATTCTATGGAAAAAGCAACTGAGATTCATGATTACTTAAAAAACAATAACAATTCATGTTTAAGGGGATAGACTATTGGCACCAATTATACCAGCACATAGTATAATGGTTGCAAAGTAAACAACACTAGTGATGACATGCCAACACAAATGAGAAAGCGCAGCTGGGTACAGTTGGAAAACCCTTGATAGATACGTCCCTATGACTAAGAGATCTCAGTTCAACTATGCACATTATTGCTGTAGTAATATCAGACATTATTTGTGACATCTTTCCTTTTAGTATTCAAAAGTCTTTAATAAAATCTTTTTGGTTCCAGATCCATTTGCGACAATTTGACATACAGCATTGACTGCCTCGTACTTAAATCTTCACAGAATGCCTTCGACACACACAAATAACCAGCCAGAAGAAGGTACCGTCAGCTATTTCAATCAGCAAGAGAAAATATGTTCAGATATCATAATTATTTATAACTATCTAAATGATAATACACAACTACCGCACGGACTAAGTGCGGAAACCCAACGCCAATAACATAGAACATAGACATAGAATGATAATACAAGCTGAAAGTTGAGCAGCTAGTCTATGCCCGATTACAAGATTGGTAGTGTAGAATTATTTTTATAAAACATTTAAAATCGAATTTCTTCTATATAAAATCTGTAAAGGCTAACTTATGAAATAAGACTGTAAATTAGGTTAGTTAAACATGCAATGTTTGTAAGGAACTTAATATTTTTAAATTCTATTCAGATGGTGATTGTTGCCTGAACATTATCTGAATAGAGCCAAGTTCAACAAACATCAGGCTGATAGACTTATTATATTAAAATAGGTGTTTTAATTCAAATAATTGTTCAAATAGAAATGAGCTAGATATTAGTGCTTTGTTGAGGTCGGAATTAAGTAGTTATTTCTGTACTTGCACCAAAATGTTAAAACTTTTTAATTTGCAATCACCTGTGGCAAGCGCAGTGCAATGACAATAAAATTTAAATCACAAATGTGTTATTAAGTGGTAGACTCGGTACTGAGTCGTGGTACCTACACCACCGCAGTGCCAGATATAATCCCGTGGAATAAGTGTTTTCTACTTCTGTGTATTGGAATGAGAGCACTGTAGCTAGTAAAATTATCGGGTTTAAGAGACCTAACATCTGTCGTCTCAGGTGACGTGCGCAGGGCAGTGTTAACGGTGAATAATGACTACCTACATATTGTCTAAGCTACATACTGTTATTCATTGTCATCTACATTGCATCTGTCATGGTCTGGTGTATCACTTACTACCAGTTGAGCGCACTGACCGTCCCGTTCGCTTATGACATAAATAAATATATATTTAAATATATATATATTATATTTATATCAATCCTTAGAGATAGATAAGACTTTTAATCAATAACTAAATAACATGATCTTTTCGAGATAGTGAAAGAAATAAATAACTAGCTAATTCCGACCTTTGATAATAACAAAGGAATTATATTTATAAGAATCCATTATTAAAACAAAATATTAAGTGTTTAAACGAATTTTATTTAACAACCACTACTTAACATGTCTATGCATCTCTTTCGAACTTATTTAAATGCTGATCTTTCTTCTCTTTCTGCGCTTGCAATGCCTTCTCACGCTCCTCGTCATCAGAAAAATACTCCGCGAGACTGTCGTCTTCCCGGGGCACAGGCTGTCCAGCCATTGTGGAGCCTTTTTCTGTTAGTGCGTTTATCTTCATTAATGGATCGTTGTAAGCCAACTCGGACGAATCCACTTGGCTTGGAACGCTTTGTGCATTATGTGCTGTGACTGTCGAGTATATTGACATAGCCTGAAATAAATATATTTAATTAGTAGACACTAATATATATCACATTTTGATTAGGATTCGTTCTAGCGGTACTTTGGCGGTGAAGGCGAAGGACCAACTTAATTTAATTTCTCAATTCGAATCAGCTCATTTTATAACGGTAACTTATCGTCACGGTTTTAAATTAAAACTATGTGATTTTTGTTTATTTAGTTTTCACTCAATTGCGTCACCCTAAAACTGAATGTTTTATGTACAGGATTAAAATAATCAATATATTTTTAAAGTAATAATAAAAATAACATACAAAGATTGAATATTCGAAAAAAGGCCTCAGTGCTGTTGGTTACGCTCCACACACGCGTTCCAAAGGATCGTGCCACTATTTGGCCCGTGAATCTCAAGGATTTCGAAAACATAAAAATAATAACTGGCTTAAGAGAATTTTAGGAAATTAAAAGATAACTTTACCTGAGCAACGAGATTCGAAACGTCTCCCGCATTCGCTGGCAGGATGAGTGTGTTGTTCGTCCTCGCTAATTTGTTGAAAGCGGCCACATATTGTTCCGCCAGCGTCAGTGATGCCGCGTGTTTGCTATCCTAGAGAAATAGTATAGCTATTATAAAACTGCTCCTTAGATCAACAATTAACCAAGTGCACGATCACGAAAAAACGTCTACCAAAAAAAATCCGAACCCCTACAACACATATGTATAGTTATGGTTCTAATTATTTGGAACGTAAAATCATTCATTTAAATTTTGACCTTAACGCGTCATAGAAAGAGTCCAAAATTAAAAGCACGAGTACACTACTATATGATTATGACATGTAGCGAGTGGCGTGATTATGGATGAAAACTACCCAACTGACGCGATGGGCAGACTTGCCGCGGATACTTTTTGAGTGAGATTATGTATTTAGTTAGTTTATTGATTATCGGAGCTGAATACAATATTTTTTGTGAAAGAAGTTGAAATGACATGATACTATATTAAAACAGTACCTAAGGTTGACGAAAGGAAAATTTAAATGAATAATTTTATTTCATAAATATAACATGTGTCAAGTGGCTCGGACATTTATTGGTTGATATTTCTCGTGAAACTCCAGAACACATTTTTTTCAATTGTCCGTAGGTAGGTGCGTCTCTTTACGACCTACCTCTTGCCTGAGTACAGCGACGTGCACAGATATTATAAGTAGGGTATGCAAATTGAGTGACACGTACCGCAATAAAAAAAATTTTTTTGACAAATTAAGTGCTGTTTATGACAACAGATCGCCTATGATTTCAAATTTGTAGGGGAAAATGGGCGTACAAGTGAGAGTTATTTAAATTTGTTGGCGATTTTCCAGGTTGTCTGGACGCACAGGTATGCACTGCTTATTTGCATTTATGGAGTGCACGCCACTGCCTGAATACATCCCTCGCCCTTGTAATTTTGTTTATTTACTTTGTTTGGTTATTTCTCCCTTTTTAGATGTTGTTTCATGTTAAAATGGCGCTAATCCAGTTCAAAATTCAATCGGGAAAATAAAATAAAAAACCCGTGTATTAGCTATCGTATGTGACATTGGCTGAATTGTGAAAAACACGCTAAATGTCATAAAAATAGAAAGAAGAAGTTAGTTTATTGTTCATCTAAGTTGATGAGTTAAAATAATCTTGCCTTCTGTGCAAGCGCTCCTCCGATAAGTTGCAGGCCTCTTGCTCGCGCCTCCGCCACCGCCAACATTGCTTGGGCCTCACCAGACGCTTTGCTCCTGCTTCTCCGCCTCTGAATTGAAATCATCATCGTCATACAGACTAATATCCAATCAAGTACTAGTAAAAGAAACTACTTATGATTCATATAAATTATTTTTGATGACCCATTTGGTGTTGAGGTTGAGACATCGACTGCAACACCAAGGGTTCCCGGTTCAATCCCTGGGCAGTACAAACATTTGTGTGCATGAACACGTCTGTTTGCAATGGTCTGGGTGTTTTCTATGTATATTATGTATTTTTTCAAAAAAAATGTATATAAGTATGTTTATCCGTTGTTTAGTACCCTTAATGGCTTCACACTTAACTTGGGGCTAGATGGCGCTGTGTGAATGTCAGTGGATATTTATTTATATATGTATATTATACTTATTGTTACAGCCTTATATAATAATAAACTACTAGTAAAAGAAACTACTTTTGATTTATAAAAAATATTTTATAATATAATGCTGTACAAAACACAATGTTTTTTTAAAAGAATAACTACTGCCACCACACAAACAGATCTTTCTTCACAATTTATAACCAGGTCATTGGTCCATCCGAGCTTTATCCTTTTTTCCTATTAAGTGAATGCCACTCGAGCATCGCGTTGGCTAAGAGAAATCAAAAGTTGATAAAAATAACACCATGATGTCACAGTTTTATAATTACATAGAAAATTTATAAGAAATAAAAAAACAAAAGCATACGATACATGGAATAGTAATAGAATAGAAAAAAATAAGTACTTTTGAAAGATCGAAAAAAGTAGCGCAGTTGACCTGTTCATCAAAATAAAGCAAACAATTTGAAAACCCATATGGTGGAATGGTAGAGCTATCGACTATTATTAAGGGATCTGAATTCGATCCCTCAAAGAGTGTGAATATTAGATGTTTTTTTGTATGCCAAAGTAAATGAGAGCATTGGTGGCTCAATGGTGTGGACTGTTGTATTCCGATCTGGAGAGCGCAGGTTCAAATTCCGCCACGTACAAATGAGATTTCAAGTTTTCGAAATAACATGTACGAGTACGTCATCCGACGCTCTTACGGTGAAGGAAAACATCGTAAGGAAATCTGCGCACGTCTGCAAAGAGAATCAAAGGCTGTGCGTGAAGTCGTCCAATCCGCACTGGGCCCGCGTGGACGACTAAGGCCTATGCACCCTTTATGGATAGGCTCGGTCCCCTTGGTGGGGAGGTATAAGGAGCTGATGATGATGAATCGAATGAGACCATGACAGATGCAGAAAGTGAATGAATAGTAGTCATTATGTTCCATCAACACTATCATGCACCTGTCACCATAGCCTACTAACGCTAGCTACAGTACCCTCATCCCCAAATAAAGCAGTGCAATACATTCCCTCACGGGACAATATATAGCGCCAATCACCTAGTAAATTATTGAATCATACTAACCCACAAGGATACATTGAAAATCACCTTGTGATCATAAAAGACTCAGTACCGAGTCAACCTAGTAAATTATCGTACCAACCCGAAGCCAATATTCTCGCCTGGCGTTTTCCCTCGGCAACATTGATATCAGCTGCGCGAACTCCCTCCGACTCCAGTATCGCCGCGCGTTTCCTTCTCTCCGCCTCTACTTGCATTTGCATCGCTTCATGCACCCGAGATGGTAATTTTATATCACCTGAAATTAGTATGATGACTTGGATAAAGATTAATTCCTGAGGAATTGTTCTACTCAAAACTATTCAACAACTAACTACTGAACCAATATTCAAAAATACCAAAGCATAGGGGGTAAATTTAATATTGAAAAGCTGATTATATGCTGCATTTCACAATAATAAATTAACTGTACAGGCATAACAAACATTTGCGTGCATGAACATGTCTGTTTATATTGGTCTGGGTGATTTCTATGTATAAAAGTCATGAATAGCACAGGTGGAATCTCACAACACACAATACATGAATCTATTGTCTGCACATGTGCTACATTGAAGTAGTTAATATTAGTGTATTTACAAAAAAAATATATATGTAAGTATTTTATACATTGTTTAGTACTGATATTACTGGTTAAATGCTTAGTTTGGGACTAGATGGTGCTGTGTGAATGTCAGTGGATATTTATTTATTATTTGTAACTTACGTATTTCATATCTGAGACAGGTGATTCCCCATGCTTCACTGGCTTTGTTGATGGCATCCACTATAGCCACATTTAAAGACTCCCTTTCTCGGAATACTTTATCTAAAGAAATTTGACCCAGTTCTGATCTCATAGTAGTCTGTGCTAACTGGGTAATGGCAAATTCGGGATCTTCCACTCCATATGATGCTATAAAAACAATAAACCACAGTAAGAAGATAGTACACTTAGTTGATTTGGTTATCAAAATTTTGCTATGACTAAATTATATTGAGTAACATATTTAAGTTATGCAATTAAAATCACCATTTGGTAAATTATACTGATAGAACAATCAAATTTCAAAATGTCCTATTTCTCATTGTAACCCTAAATTAAAAAGTAATAGAACATAATTATAATATTTACACATTTATCTTATTAACAGGACACCCATTGGGTCTCTTGGGTTCAATTAATTCTTATAAATTTAAGTTACTGATCAAAGCACCGGTTCAGATAAACTTAAGTTACACAAATCTGTTATTAGAGTTACTAGTTTAGTACAGTAGACCAGTGCCCAAACTAATACACTGTCACTCCAATATGTATTTTTGTCTTAACACTAGAAAAAAATATATTTACCTAAATAGGGATCTACAATACGAAGATAAAGCACTCCATCAATGCTTAGAGTTACATTATCTGATGTAATGGCACTCTGTTTTGGAACATCAATAGCTATTTCCTTCAAACTCTGCACATATTTTATTTGATCCACAATGGGCCAGAGAAGGTTCAATCCTGGTTCGAGAATTCTGTGAAATTTACCCATTCTTTCTACAATCCATGCCTGGAATTTATCAATTATAATATTATTGAAAAAGAAGATTGATTGCCAGCAATTTGAAACTATTGTGCAACAATTATGAAAATATTTCACATAAGTTATATATGTAGTCAAGTATATTATCGCTTATGAAAACCATTTACAAATTTAAAATGGAAATTAAAATACAACAACATTAAGAAAATAAGATTTCATAACCATTACAAAGTTTGCTAAGATTTCATTCCTACCTCTTGCTGTGGAACAAACATAATTATAGTATTTAAAGGAGTAGTGGACCGGCCTCTTGTGGCTGTAATGTTGTACAGAATACGGGCTTCATTTTTGAATTCCGGCTTTGAAATATTCTGAAAACAAGAGTAGTTAGCAAGGTTATAATTGTAATGCTTGTTAATGATATAAATACAATTATATACAAACCCGCAATGAAAGAGCTCTCGTGAAAAATATTCTGGACCTGGTAAACATTATGCACGTAATAAATATATTTTATTCAAACTAATTTACAATACAATACATTATTTTCGATCATTTCGATTTCCGTCACACTAGTGATGTACTAATAACTATCGCAGATTAGTTATATTTTATAAGAACATAAATGTCATTTCAGTGTCATATTAAAATATTTTTGAACTTATTGTATCTTCTGTTTAAGCGTTTTTATCAACTTTAATTATTTCCAAATAAGTAAAAATAAAACAACGTAGGTGTGGTCTTAAAATATTAAACATATATTTTCTCCAAAGTGAAGTGAATATTCAATTGTTCATTTTGTATGTCACAACATAAGACTATATAGAGGAAATGACAAAGAGCGCCAATTTAAAAGTTTGATCAATAATTATTGTGATTTGTGACTATTGTGCACATTAAATATTTACACATTTATTGTTCTCCTGGTTATTAAGTCAGGGTATTTTATGAAGAGTTTGAAATGGATTCAATATCAGATATTTCTAATGGGAGTGTAAATTCAACACTAGAACGTATACCCAATAACAGTGAAAATGCTAAATTAAGAAGATTAAAAATACAAGAAGGAGTACTTTTTCAAAATATTAAAAAGACTTTACCAAATACTTATGAAGGTCAAAATGATTTTATCGAACTAAACTTAAATTTCAAAAAATATGCATCATGTTTAAAAAAGACCTGTACTGACATAAACAATTTATTTGAGGAATTAAAAATAACGACAAGGTCACAAGATATGCTAAAGACAATCGGTAAGACACCAAAAAAGCTATTATATTATTTATAGTCTTCTCCTGAATTGATCAATAAAATTATATTAAAAGACATAAATTTTGCGATATATAATAGACTAATGATGGACTTATTTATATTTTTTAGATATCGATGACGTAAAAAAAGATGTGATTGACCTAGAGTGCAGAATAAAAAATATGAAAACTTTTCTACAGAGAGAAATGCTAAATTTAAAATCGGATGAAAAAGATATAAAAAAGCAGGTCAGTACCTAAGACCACTATAAAGAGCTAAACCAAACTAAAACCATTGCTGTTTACAAAATAAAATCTTCTTCAAATCCTCTCACTACTGTAATGGCTCACTATTCTAGAATGTGTCCCCAAATAAATCCCCCCTTCCCCAAACCACCAAAACTATGTTTTTTTTCAGCTGAACGATGATTTCTGTGAAAATAGCAAAATAAAAAAGAACTTTCCATTAAAAACTAGAACATACAGTGGTATTGTACAAAGTCCAGTCAAAAACCTTATCTACTCGCCACTAAAATATAAAGTAAGTTAAATCAAATGGTTGAAGCTACTATTTAGACATTATTCATTATGAATGTACCTTTCAATTGAGAGCAATGATATCTGCACTCTATTTTCGCTTTTGGCTTTATGCGTAGAAATTCCATCTTTCTTCTCTATTTGTGTTATTTTTCCTCTAGTAACTGTAGTCCGATTATTAGTTCGGTTGACCGGACTACTGCAACTTTTTAGTTGCAATAGTTCGGTTCGAACTGAGCACCGGACTGTTGCTACTTATTTAGTAGTAACAGTTCGGTTAATAAATTGAAGTTAAAGTTTTGTATACTTGCATGTATTTTTCCCATTTTCTCGTATATTTTATTATAATGATTTGATATTCACGTTATTAAAGTAAAATGAGTGTAGGTATTTCGGTCGTATTCACTTAACATGAATATAAACTCTTAAGAATATTACAATGATTTGGAAAAAAGTACTAGGGGACCATACATAACCGAGAGATTATGTTGTGAACAATCTGATAATGAATGCTGTTCGCTGGAAAGTACTAATCGAACACCTCCGATATTATTATAGTCTCCTAGTACTTTTTTTTCAATATAATTTCAGGTGAGGGATCACACCCGAATGCTTTTTTAAAAAAATGTGATTATTATCAAAATAATATATTCTTGCGAAACAATCGTAGTATAATTTCCCATCACCAATGTTAAGCTATATTTTTTTATGTTAAGTTTAATAAGTGGTGACGCTTGAAAATACATGCAAGTAAACAAAATTTTAACTTAACTTTAGTAACTGCACTGTTACTACTAAATAAGTAGCAACAGTCCGGTGCTCAGTTCGAAAAGAACTATTGCAACTAAAAAGTTGCAGTAGTCCGGTCAACCGAACTAACAACCGGACTACTGCTACTAAAGGTTATTTTTTCATTTTATTTTTTAAATTACTTGGATTACAAAGCATCCTTTATGAGACTCAAGTTAACTTGACCTCTGAATGCATAATGCAACAGTATCTAGCTATAATCATTGTCATTGGACGAACCGATGGCTAACGGTCGGCACTGCAGCCCATTGACATTACAGAGGCAGACTCGATACTGAGTCGTTTAGGCGTATAGGTACCATCGCAGTGCCAGATATCATCCCGTGAAACAGGAGTGTTTTGCACTTTTGTGTTTCGGGGTGAGGACACTGTAGCTAGTAAAATTACCAGAATAACAGACCTAACATAATAATAAAAACTGACTAACAGTTGTTGGTCTCCTTCAATGCCGCTCTATCTTAGTCAGGCGTATCACTTACAATCAGGTGAGCGTCTTGACCGTCCTGTATACTTTAACATAAAAAACGTAAAAGGTCTTGAAAAAGAACCGTGTCCAGCTATGGACGATGAGTAGCTGTAGTAGGGAGATTAACATGCAAATAATTTTCAGGAAGTGCAACAATTTCAAGATTTTAAAAAGGAAAATGGTAAATATGGTAGTTTGGAACGAGTATAATCACAAATAATTTGTGAGAATTTGGCAAAAACACAACGGTGATGATTACTGCTTCGATGTCGACTATATCTTATTATGATAATTGCTTTATTGCAGAGGTTCTAGAGAAGATATCAGGTATGTTATGTTATAATATGTCAATTATGACATAATAATATAATCATATTATATAAAATATGACTTATATGCTTATTCCTTACTTATATGCCAATGATATTTAGTAGTCCAAGGGATTGTTTATATGTAGACCTTATCCACATAATACATTTGATTCGCCCTCCGAAGTAGTTATACTTTTAGTGTCGCTGTTAGTTTTATGTATCCATTAAGTCAGATCCACACTGGGCTTGTGTGGACAACTTAGGCTTCTATATTACTCACCCTATACGGGTGGGCTCGTGCCCTTGGTGAGGTTATAAATAAATATAAATATTTGTCTATCTAGACAAATGTTTTAAAAATCGTATGTTTCGCGTATGTACCGTATATACATATTCATATGCGTGAAAGAAACTCCAATTATATGTACATGTATAGATTTCAGTATTTCTTTTTATTAAATCAAGAGATAAAACCTGATTGATAAATTTGTAATTATAAATGATATTTTAAAAAAAAATATTCTGTAGATATAAATAATTTTAATAAAAGGAATCCCTATCAGATCAACACATAATTTAACCTTTTTTGCAATAATAATAATTTAATTAATTGCAGGTGTTACAAAATCTCAAATCGTTGCACATATGAAATGGTTTTCAAAATACATGTTTTTAAAGAACCGACAGCAAATAGCAGTTGAAGAATGGAGGGCAAAAACGAAACCAAACAAAGTGAAAAAAAAGTATTATGAAGAAAATGATAAAGTATGTAGTAAACGAAATCGGATTCCACAATTACCAAATGGTAGGTAGTGTTCTTACTACATATTTGCAAATTGATTTATTAGTTTGAATGAGTGCACTTGTGTAAGTGTGAATGTAAAAGAGTTGTTTATTTGAAGACTATCTGTGCGGTATAAGATAATCACCCACAGTAAAACCAGATATAATAATAACGATACATGTATTAATTGAATTTTGCAGATAAACCACTTGGTGCTAAAACGATGCCCTTTTCGGAACACAATCTACCGTGAGTTTTCATCTTCAACTTCTAATACTTTTTTGGTTTTGGGTGGGGCAACATTGAACCCACAGATTTACAAAGTTTGTAAATCTGTGAGTGAACCTGTGCATTACCCTCCCGGTACTTTTTTGTTTAAATATGTTAGAGTCAAGGTGGGGCAAGTGCCCCAGCTTTCCCCAGTGTGGCTACGCCCAAGTACATAAATATTTGACACCTCAACCATTACACCAAAATTAAATAGTTCGTCAAATGATTACCCGTTACTTTAGATCATCTTAATATCAAAAACTTTTACTGTTACAGATTTTCGACAGATGATTCAGAAGATAGTATTTCCAAAGATTGTACAAACGTGAAAGATAATTGTCAAATAAATGATGTATTAAAAAAAGACAAAACACCTTTGACATTTAAATTTGCTTTAACAACGAAACAATGGGAAAATAGGTGCAAAACTGTTCCAGATGGCCATATTTGCGATATTCATATTGATAATGTAATGAAGCTGTAAGTTTAACTTTGCAGTATTCAGTTTTTTATGTGTGTTGTACCACAGGTAATAAAATATATTCTATATATAAATAAGTCGGAAAGCTTGAAGGCATATACATTTATGCCTAAGTTTATTTTATAGCAATAAAATGTAAAACAAAAATACTTACTAAGAGTTTGGAAAAACGCATTCATATTAAAGATGGTTAGTTGGCTTAATAAATAATTAATTTTATTTTCATTTCATTTCAGTGGCATTCCTGCGTGGCGCATCGGACTATAGCTTTTAGAATTTAATATATTACTTTCCGCTAAGGACTGGTACTGGTAATAATAAAATACAGAATACATGCCCTAGTTCTTTGTTAAGAAGTTTACGGGACCAAGAGTTCGCTTACTTATCATTAATGATAATATGTGTTGAAAACTTGAACCAATGACTACTCTTCACTCATCAGATATTAGGTTACGGTACAAATTTGTACCGTGGTTAGGTCATTGGTATCTTTGGCAAAGCGGCAGATGTTCTCTTAAACAGTAAATTTACTAGCCCTCTTCTTGAATCACAGAAGTTCAAACCACATCTATTTCACAGTTATCTGACAGTGCGTGGTATATCTGCCGCATCCATCTGTTTAAATGAGCCATCTTATTTGACGCCTAGGCCGTTCGTTAAACGCCGGCATTTTATTAAATGTTCAAAGAAAATCTAGCCCTGTCATTGACCGCAACGTTCAACCAGATGACGGAAAGTTGTTTATTTATGTAGAAACTTTTTTTTGGCACTTTCATGTGTAATAATAATTTAGATTTTTTTACTTATAACTTAATTTTACTTTTAATTGCAAAAAGCAAGAGATAATCAAACCATAACATTCACTGTTTACGCTTCTGGCGCAATTTTTTTATAAATATGTAATTATTTAAAAATAGATGTAGTACTAAAAACAATAGGCAGGTATTACTGAATGAACCTAGGTAAAATGTTTATGGTTGAAATGTAAAAAAAATAGTAACAACAAGATAAAAGTAACGTTAAAAACGTCAGACTGAATTTGTCACAGAGAAAATCATTTTACGACCTACAAAAATATTGTCAAAAAAAAATTTTTTGTTAAAAATAAAACTTGAACAAAGTTTATTCCTTCGTCCCAGGCTTTCCGCGTAACGCCCATTGAAATAGATGAAATTGATTCGTATTAGACTTCATGATTCGAATCGGACGTTGATTCGATCAATAAAAATTTCATTAAATTTTTCCACCTTGTTCGAATCAAATGTGTCAATGTTTAAGTCCCATCACTAATGTAATGTTTTAGAGTCTGTTTTACGAAAGAAGTCCGGATGTACTCTTTGTAAGACGTTGCGCCACTGTCGACAGCGGAATGATACTTTAAATTTAAGGATAACTATCAAAAAATATCTTTAATATTGAAATAAAATAAGTTTAATATTTCATACGATAAAGGCATTAATACATTTAAGATATGTTGCCGTTTTGTATTTACTCTTTAACCGGTGCAGTTACATAATTATATTCAACAAACACTTTAATTTTTCTTTTGTGTCTGGAATCATTGCGGTTCATAAGTTAGAGATTAAAATGTTACTTACTTTTCATACATTAACCCATTGTGTTTCTGTTATGGGGACGTATGATTGAATATTGTTTTAAATATTTTAGATTACTCTGGCAATAGCTGAAAATCAGTGATTAACTCTTTGATTGTATGTTATACTAAGCCCCTTTGCACGAAGTTTATGTGTGGTTTGCAGTTTAAGTATAATAATGTTTTGTGTGAAACAACGATGTTTTGTATTCGTTTGTTACTTATATTTTTGATATATTTAAACTAAGCATGTATGTCTTTTAGTGCAATTAAACGATTTATCTATCTATACTAATAGTATAGCTCTTCTAACCCTTGTTCCTAATTTACCCAATGTTGGTGGATTCTTAATGGAACCAGGGAATGCTAATCTCACGAAATTGGGTTTCAAGCGAGATCCCGCGAGATTATGAATAACTATACTGCAAGATCTGGCCAATTTCGAGACAAGCAGTTTGGTGGGTATTTTCAAAATAATCAAAGTATTTGAATAAATTAGGAAACAAATAATAAACACGATAAGGATTATAAGATAAAAAATATTTTCACGATTTGTTTTCAATAAACTATCATGCATCGAACATTGTTTGAACTATCTAATAAACCTCTAAGTAGTAAACCTTGATATCCGTATCTATCGAATAACAAATGAACAAAACAAACAGTATTCTGTTCTTATATCAAACAAAAATCTTTTAGTAATAAAACAGTTCTTTTAAAACAAACAAAATAACGAAAATTAAAAAAAAGTTATTATCTAAGTTGAGTTAATTATTAGGTGAAGATATTATTATCAATTAAATGAAACAATATGTACGCCATCCATTCATATCAATTAGATTTCTATTCTATTCAACCTATCGCAGTCCACTGCTGGACATAGGTCTCCCCCATTTTGCGCCAAATATCCCGGTCCTCCGCTTTCTCGTCCAGCCTCCACCAGCGACCTTTCGCAAGTCATCATACGCTACGCTTGCCGAGACGCGGTCTCCACTCCAGAACTCCTCTGCTCCAACGGCCATCGGTTCTGCGACATACGTGACCAGCCCACTGCCACTTGCTGATCCGGCGGGCTATGTCAGTAAATTTAGTTTGCTTATGGAATAAATCCAAGTATCAAGCAGCGGCTGTCGTCCATTGTTCAGGCTCGGATTTTGAGTTTCTTTGGGCATTTGTCGAGGCGTGGTGATAACTCCGTGGAGCGCCTGGTGGTTCAGGGAAAAATTGAAGGCACACGAGCACGCGGCAGAGCACCAATGCGCTGGACCGACCAGGTCAAGGCAGCAGTCGGGGGGGGGGGCTATACCAGTGCACTAGACAGGCGGCGGTGAGAGCGGAGTGGCGCGGATTGTCAAGCGTGCCACTCAACCTTTCTTTCCTAATGACCAGACCATCTGTCAAGAGTGTTTACGACTAAGAAGATGGAATAAATCATTTCTGATCTTATCCCTAAGGAAGACTATAGAATATAAGCTTGTCCTTATTCTAAGGGTGTTCTACCTTAGCCTTTTGTGGCTACATATAGCACTTTTTAGTTATTACCAAAGTATGAAGTTTTCGACATGCTAGCAAGTACTTTTTTAAATAGCAGAAAAGTACTTGCTAGCATGTCGAAAACTTCATACTTTGGTAATACTAAAAAGTGTAATCGGTCATGAAAAGTTTTTTTAGAGCGTCTAATATGGTTTCATGACATGATTATTTCAGCATTTTCAGAACAGAAAATCTTTTGAAGTTCAATCTATAGTCTGTTTCACGAAAGAAGTCCCGCAGACGTTTCGCCACTGTCGCCAGACGGAATGATACCAGTACTGAGAAAAATATTTACCTACTTTCATTTAAGGATAACTATCAAAAAATATATTTGATATTTAAATAAAATAACATAAATATTTAATACAATAGAGAAACAAATACATTTTGGATATGTTGTCATTTTGTATTTACTCTTTAACCCGCGCAGTTGCATATATTCACAGACACTTTAAATTTTTCTTTTGTGTCTGGAATCAAGGTGGTTCATATTTTAGATATTAAAATGTTCCCTGCTTCTCATACATTAACCCATTGTGTTTTTGTTATGGTGATGTATGATTAAATATTTTAATAATCCGTGATTCACTCTTTGAGTGTATATTATACCGAGCTATTGCCCTTTTGCACGAAATTTATGTGTGGTGTGCAGTTTAAGTATAATAATATTATTAATGTTTTGTGTTTAACAATAATGTTGTGTGATCGTTTGTTACTTATATATTTTTTTATGTATTAACGAAGCATGTAAGTCTTTAAGTGCAATTAAACGATTTATCTATCTTTACTAATATAGTATGGCTCTTCTGAACTTGTCCCTTATTTACCCAACGTTGGCGGGTTGTTCGCATATATGGAAATAGGGAATGCAAATCTCGGGAAATTGGAGTTCAAGCGAGATTATTAATAACAATACTGCGAGATCTCGCCAATTTCGAAATCCCGTAAGATTAGCAGTTTGGTGATTTTTTTTTAAATAATCACAGTATTTGGATAAAAAATATTTTCACGATTTTTTTACATAAAACCTTTATGTATCAAACATTGTTTGACGTATCTAATGAACTTCTAAGTAGTAAACTGTGACATACGTATCTATCGAATAACAAATGAAAAAAACACAGTATTCTATTCTAATATCTCAAAAATCTTTTAGTAATAAAACAGTTCATAACAACCAAAACAATCAAAAGTAAAAAAAAATAACCTTATTATCTAAGTTCAATCGATTACTAAGCGGAGTTATTTTTATCAATAATAGTAATTTTATTTTATTTGAGGTAGCTAATTTCGATTCCGTCTTAATTATTTTTGAATGTTGTCTCTTATAATAAATGAGACAGTTCAAAAGTAAAAATCCAATCAAATCGGCAAAATATATTTAAATGGCAACTTTGTAGAGTTGCCATTACACCTGTATTGCATCTATTATGGCGGCGAGGCTCTTGCAAAGATGGATGGATGGTATTAAATCACCTTGATTTTATTATTCCGCTAAAAAGAAAGCTTTCGCCTTGAATAAAATATCTTCAACTGTTTTTTTTACAACTTATGGTATCATTAAAATCCATATAACGCTTTGATGCACCTAAAAACTCACCGAAATCTATAACAACAAAAAAAATTCTTAGAATTGACCAAAGACAATATGGCGGATCTGTCAAATTTAGTTCCACAAATCGCCGCGGGACTTCTTTCGTGAAACAGACTTTAGCCGTCTCGCTAGCCGTATCTCAAAAAGCTGTTTTCTAAAACTAATGTGGCAACACTGCAAAGCAAACGAAAACCGACTTTGACTCACTGACGTGGATTTTTATCGTGCTCTTCTTGTCCGTCGGTTGTGTTGTTAAATTTTTAAACACTGAGAATTGAATTTGTGCCAAAAAGATAGTATAGACTTTGTTGAAAAAATAGCTAAGAAACGATTAAAATTAATTCTCATCATGGGAATTTTAGCAGCTTTATTTGGTCTTCTATTTATCTTGGACCGCTCGATCTGATGAATCGCCAAAAGGGCCTAAAGTGACCCACAAGGTAAGTCGTAGTCTTAAAAAATAAAGTAGATACCAATATTGTTATGGGTTTAAACTTGTCAAGAAAACTTCTATCACAAAAGTTCATGAATTTAGTTGTTAATGTTGCGGTCGGTGACCTTTACAAATGACGCTACAAGTTTTTTTTTACCGATCGTGTCACGATCAAGATCTTTGTTTGCTTATTAGAAATTCTATTCACATTGTAAAGTTGATTTTCAAGTACTTGCTACAATAGTTCAATAACCATTATCCTGTCTTCAAAGAGTCACATTTTATTAATGTTTTGTGTGCCAATCTACGAGTTCAAATGTAATGATAGCTTACATGGACCTCTATTGGCATCTATTTCATTCACAGTCTAACAAGCTAAAATCAATTTGAACTTTGTATGCTTTTTAGGCCTAGTTTTATTGTATATATATATTTTTTTGTCAACAGGTTTTCTTTGAATTAGCTATAGGGGACAAACCAGCTGGTACAGTTGTGATTGGGTTGTTTGGAAAAACGGTCCCAAAAACTGCTGAGAATTTCTTCCAGCTAGCACAAAAACCCAAAGGTGAAGGGTATGCAGGCAGCAAGTTCCATAGAGTCATTGATAACTTTATGATCCAAGGTGGTGACTTCACCAAGGGTGATGGTACTGGAGGTGTGTAGTCCATTTTCAAATTTATTTATTCTGAATAACATAAGCTATTGTGCATAGCACGGGTGGATATTCACAACACATGAATGTATTGTGTACACGCAAGCTGCATTCAAGCATTTATAAAATTTAAACAATATTGATGGATATATGAAAACATCTAACTACCTAGGGTGTTCTATAAAAGCAAAAATAAGTGTCTGGACAACTGCTTACATGCTATAGTAATACTATTTTAAGAGATGGCACTATCCCTGTCAAGACTATTCTGAGTAAAAATTTAAGAAAATAAAGTCTAATCAGACAAAATTTTGAAGGTCCATTGCAGTAAATGTTATCAATTATAGAAACATATACAAGATATTAGGAAGTATATAAGGTATTGAAGCATAACATAGGATAAAGATGTTAAAGAGATCATGGTTATCTCATCTCAAACTTTTTATCTGAAGTCTGTTATCTATCAAGTGATATTCTAGTAACAAATAAGAATTATAAGTGGTTATTATTCTTACACTTATATAGCCTATAAATAATATAAGGTTTTCTACAGGAGAAATATTATTTGAATGGTACTTTAAATTGGAAGTCTCATTTTAATACTACTTTTTTAAATAGTATTCAAAATTGTAAAGGTTGAGGAATAAAATAAATATTGCATGTTTTTTGAGAATACATACAAACTATTATAAGAAAAATTTTAACTGATACAATTTGATTCATGCACAATTTTATTGCATTTATTGATATTGCCATCTTTGGTGTTGTAGCCGAGACCATAAAACAAATGCTCAATCAAATTCAATTTCATTTTCTAGTTAATTGTAAGAAGTAAGACGACAATTATATTGAATTATAATAATAATTGATTCATTATATTGCAGGTCGCAGTATCTATGGTGAACGTTTTGAAGATGAGAACTTCAAGCTCCGCCATTATGGCCCTGGATGGCTGTCTATGGCTAATGCCGGAAAAGACACTAATGGTTCCCAGTTCTTTATTACAACCATCAAGACCCCTTGGCTAGACGGAAGGCATGTTGTCTTTGGAAAAGTTTTGGAAGGCATGGTATGTATTATATAGTAGTATATTAGTAATGTGCATATTATACTGAGACTCAAAATAAATATAATTATTATTAATTTTTAGCTAGACAATTCTAAGATATTAATTTCACAAAATCAATAATTTCTATTTGGTCTATGTTAAGGTTCTCATAGTTTTGAAGTATAATTTGTTCTCAATTAAAGGAAAGTACTATTTGCCACTTTTGAATGCAAACACCAAAATGGTGTTTTTCAAACCAATCATGTTTTTGAATTCCCCTTCAGATGTGTTTACAGTCTTGGTAAAGTTTGAATACAATGGTTTCATTTCAACATATGTTTATTTTGTTTTAGGATATTGTACGAAAGATTGAGAAAACTCCAACTGGGCCAAATGACCGTCCTGTGGCTGATGTTGTCATTGTCAGCTCTCGGGCTGAGGTAGTTGATGAACCTTTCAGTGTCTCAAAAGATGGTGCATAAGAATTGCACGGACAAGACAAATAGATGTAGCTATGAAGCATTTGTAAATTAATAGCAATACTCTAGCCTCATCCAGTGCATTTTTAATGATAAGTTAAAATGAAATTATTTTCTTTGATTATTTTTTGTGTCATAAATTTGTTACAGGGTCAGCTTATTGGAATAAAAATAATGTCACATTTTAAAAATATATAGTTTTAAATTAAAAAATAAATATTTAAATCTATTTACTTGCATTTTTTACTTCTTTTATACACAACTCTGCTTCATGAATAATATCATTGTTCTTTGACATTGTACCAAGTTTCCAAGCATATCCACATGTTTTTCTAGCTTGGTCTATCATTTTCTTCTTCAAATAAGCCCTTCCTAAATTAACATACATAGCTCCAATCTCAGTCATATTCAAATCTTTGCCTAATTGTATGGCCTCATTGAAATATTCTATACTTTTATCGGACTGTCCTAAACTATCATAAATAGTTCCAATATCATTGAGTTGGATAACTATATGTTCTTTTTCAACATCAGTAACTTGTCTCATTCTATTTAATGAACTGATCAACAATAGTAGACCCCTTTCATGCTGATTACATTCTATGAATAGTCTACCATACCAGTCTTCAATCATAGCATACATCATTTTGCTAGCATCATCAGCTTCGCCTTGCATGGATTCCAATTTCTCTATGCACCAATCATATCCCAGTTGAGCCGTAGTGTATTCTTTTTTTAAATGACTGATTCTTGCTAGTTTTGAACTTATGTGAATGACACGTGGATCATTTTCCTGAGCACCATCAGCCATGATTCTTTGTGCCACAGCAACAAATAATTCTTTGGCTTTGTCTAATTGTTCTCTTTCCAGAGCTAAATTCGCCATCACATCATATATGTAAGTTATACCAAGCTGATGAGAAATCTGTTGGGCTTGCCTAAGAGCTACATGTAGAAGTTGTTCACCTTTTTCATATTCACCTCTTTTTATAAAAAGTACACAGTGCTTTATAGTGTTGATCAGTTCGTCCTCGGCCGACAGCTTCTTCTCGAAACCTAACCAAGTAAACAGTGAAAATCCAATTGTGTATGGTATTATCTTGGGTAAAATGGGTATTTCGTGTTTGCGGAAAGCGTAGGTAAGCGGTGCCTTCACACTGGAATTATTTCGGAACCGAAATAATCGGTTCCAACATGTGCGAAACCTGCACGACATTATTTCTTCAAACTTTTTTATCTACTTGTACAAAACCGAAACAGATTGCATAATCACTATAGAAACACATTATAGATGTGTTTACAATATTAGCCGAGGATGCAGATTTCACGCTGAAATGTGTAGTGTATATTGTTAGTACTATTTTAATATAATTCAGGTTCAAAACGGCCAAATATTTAAAGTCGAAGATAAAAATACCTAATAAATTTCAAATCAGCAGTCTAAACTTGTCATTAAATTTTTTATTCGTTCCATTTGTAACGGACTTAGGTCAAACAGTATACTGCCTAACAGAAAAAATATTTGATTCATTGTAAATGTGTGTGATCATGATGACAATGAGTAATGGTCATGATGATGCATGAAATATGAATACGCTTTCTTCAACACAAGTTTCACAAATCCGCTTTAAAAAAGTTAGATATAATTCAAGCAAAGGCCTTACGCATAATTACAGGTGCAATGAGAAGTAGTCCAATTAATGCTCTACAAATAGAATGTTCGGACCCACCCCTACATTTACGACGACAGTTCTTATCTGATAAATTTCTTTTTCGAACACTTCAAACTTCTAATCACCAACTTGCAGAAAAACTCCAACGCCTTTTAGACTGCGTGAAATCATCAAGTTATTGGTCTCATAAACAATTACCATGCTTACTAAATAGCTACAATAATTTTTTATCAATCCAATCCCCGCTCCATCGTTCAAACATGCTTCCGATATTTACTGTTGATTATGATTCCCTTATTTTAGCACCTCATATCCATTACAATCTTGTAACTAAAGATGATCCGTCGGTTAGTAATCAATTTAATATAATTACCCATGAAAGGTTTTCCAACCATCACCATATATATACTGATGCCTCTAAAAGCCCTGAAACAGGTTGCGTCGGAGTTGGTGTTTACCACCATCAGTACAATATAGTCCAAAAGTTAAACTTCCACCAGAATCAACAGTTTTCACTGGAGAATGTATGGGTCTGCTTAAAGCTGTGGAATATGTCCTTCTTATGAATTTAAAAAGATGTGTAGTACTTTCAGATTCTATGAGCGCCTTACAGACATTAGAAAGTACCCTTTTATGTCTAATAACAAATTGCCCGTTACCTTTGAACTAAGAAGCATTCTTCTTCAGTGTGTTTTGAAAGGACTGATTGTAGAATTTGCATGGATCCCTAGTCATGTAGGAATCAAAGGCAACATGAAAGCTGACCGTCTTGCTAATGATGCAGTGTTTTGTGGAGACATGTTTCCTTATAAAATTTACCACCAAGACCTAGCAACGCTTCCTAAAATATATCTTTATGACTCTTGGAAACTACTATGGGAATCTAGTAGTAAAATAAAAGGTAGATATTTTGCAGCCATTCAAGAGTCAATCCCCATCAAACCTTGGTTTTATAAAATTAAATTCGGTAAGCGCGTGTCTTCTATCTTAATAAGGTTAAGAATTGGTCATGTTTGTACCCCAGACCACCTCGCCAAACTCCATATTATTAGTAGTAATATTTGTGAATGTGGGACGGATACAGGGAGCGTAGATCATATATTTTTCTCATGTCCTCTTTATAATCATTCCTCTTTCCTACTCGACGGTGGCTCAGTGGTGTGGACTGTCGCCTTCCTACCGGGAGGGCTGAGGTTCAAATCCCGACACGTACCAATGTATTTTCGAATTTTCGAAAAATATATGTACGTTATCCGACGCTCTTACGGTGAAGGAAAACATCGTGAGGAAACCTTCATGCACGCCTGCGAAGAGATTCGAAGGTTGTGTGTGAAGTCGTCCAATCCGCACTGGGCCCGCGTGGACGACTAAGGCCTAATCACCCTATACGGGTAGGCTCGTGCCCGTATAGGGTGATTAGGCCTTACCGTCGGTGGGGACGTTTAATGAGCTGATGATGATGATGATGATGACTCGATCTAACCTCCCTTAAGATTCCTTTTCCCACTTGCATAAAATCACTTCTTTATACAAATGATATTCATATTTATACGGTTTTATCCAAATTTATAGTAGATAATAATTTAAAATTTTAATTATTTTTGTATGCTATGATGTCACTTATTTTTATTATATCTTTGTTATTTATCTTATGTATCTTTTATAATATTTTAATGCAGTAATTATATCTTAAGTTACTTTCCTGATCTTTACTCCTATTATCCAAATTCCGTATTATGTAACCTTTTTCCTATTACTTGTCGTTTCCTCGTTTTACTTTAAAAAAAAAAAAAATATATATATATATTATATAACTTTGACTTTGGCCGGATGCACAAACCGTGCAAGGTCATGAAGAAGCAAAAAAAAAAAAAAAAACACAAGTTTCAGCAAAATGTGGGATTTTACTGAAACCATACAAGGACTTCTTGAGATAACTCAAAGTGACCGTTGTAGAGTCTGTTCCACGCTCAGACGAAAGAATACCAGACTAGACTTTTCTTTTTTCAGAGGTTCCACGATTGAAGTCCCGCAGTGATTTGTAGAACTAAAGCAGTTATTAGACTTTAGAGTCTGAGGTCCCTGCAGATCGCATAGTGTAATAAGAGTTAGCCTTGCTAATTAGACCATTCTGACCTATGAAATATTGGACGTTTTGCATAGTGTCAGCGCGCGGCTGCCACAGACGTACGACGTATGGTTTTGTTTTGGCAACGTACACAATCGCGTATGCGGTGATTTTCAATGGAATGAAATGATCAATGGATTGGAATATCTACCAAGGTTTGACATGACTCAGAGCAACTACTGCAAAATATTTATTACAGTGATTATTTTTAATACGAATCACTCAAAATCGTACTATAAAAATAGTTTTGAAAACACCGAGTTATTATTTTTTACAGATTGAAGTCGGTATTTTTTATTAAATATTACCTTGTAAGAGTAAACACTCTTTCTACCTTTTGTTCATCTATTTTGGATTAAATTAATAGACGAGGCAATAGCTATACACATAGCGATCACCCGACTCGCAGTTGCAGAACTTGCAGATCAACTGCCTGAAGATCGCACGGTGTAATAACTGCTTATCTAAATATATTTGTTATTTGTTACACATAATAGTCTTTGGTATCTCTATATAGTTTATGATCTTTGGTCTTTGTTTGACTGTGACCTGCAGTGTTGCCACCTTAGCTCTTTTGTAGCTAGATCTATCACATTTTAGTATAGGTGAACTCCTTTTTAACGATTTAGCCTCAAAAGAGCATACTAACTGCTTTTCTCTGTCTTGAAAAATTACCAAATAATGAAGTTTTCGACATACTAACAAGTACTTTATGCTATTTCATCGGTTATGATGACCTTTTCTTAAACGCTCTAAAATAATCTTTTTTTGGTTTTTCTTCTCGTTACAGGATACGGGCATCGAGTTGATAACTCCTTCCCCGGACTTCTTCTCAACGAGTTACGGCTCGTTGGTGGTTATGTGTTTTGGCTGTACGGAAAAAAAAACTTTTGATATTCAATCTAACCCTTA
Source organism: Leucinodes orbonalis (assembly GCA_019425675.1). Lineage (NCBI taxonomy): Eukaryota > Metazoa > Arthropoda > Insecta > Lepidoptera > Crambidae > Leucinodes > Leucinodes orbonalis. Next base: position 102,175 of record PQWD01004578.1, read on the forward strand.
ATTACATCTCAAAAAGCCCTTTTTCTACAACTGTGGTGGCAACACTGGTGACCTGTGCGTTTTGTCAAGTGTAAAAATTGTCAAGCAAAATGTCTCTGATGCATTTCAATGAAAATTATAATTAGATTTGTTACTTTTGTTGTTGTGTCGTCGATACAAATTGGATTACTAATAAAATAAAATATTACACATTACTTATCACGCTGTTAAGTTATGATGGTGGGATTTAGTTGACGGAGACGAATACCAACCTTCACAATTACCTTACTAATATCGGAATCGAGTAATGCTTCGTAACCATACTACTCGAAGGCTTTAGCTTTCATAACAAACAACAACTTTTGGTCTAGAAAAATGTCGGGCAACAACGGGTCAGATTTGCCTCCTGTCAGCGAAGACACTTTTTGTAAATACGTTTTATACTATGAAATAAATAACTCAAGGTAAAATAAATCATAACATTATTTTCTTGTATAGTTCTCCTTTAAAATTACTCTTTTATTTTGTTAAAATGTGGTGTTTGGCAATTTTATTTTGAAAATATATATTACACTATTATTGTATTTTCAGGGTACGCATTTGGGATCTTATAATACTGATACCGAATGCGTTATTTGTATTCTTCTTAGTGGTAAGATTTAATAAAGCTCAGTTGAAGTTGAGAGCCACAAGTAGCCCTATATTTCTGACATTCTACATGTTAGTATGGGGTAATGTGATTATAAGTTTGATAAGATGTGCTGTGTCAATGACGGTAAATGCGGCTATGCCCCTTGGTGGCCTGGTGGATAAGATATTGTGGGTGACAGTGAGATTCTTTTTGCTTGCTACAGAAATGAGTGTTGTTATATTTGGACTAGCCTTTGGTAAGTATAAATTGTGATGCTGTAGGATTTAAATAAATGTTATAATTAACTAACCAAGTATGCTGAGAAATAAAAGTTTTGGGACTTAAGCCAACCTTACCTTTAGTAAATACCAACATTGAATGTGCTCAGCAGATTTTCATTTGAAAAACTACTATGATTGAAACAGTTGATGGGGCCTTATTAAGCAGTGTATTTGTTGTAGTGATGATTAGACACTTGTTCGGGTTGACAATATAATCATCAAATTGTTTATTGGGGTCAACTAATCCAGTGGTTAACTGGAGATTAGTTAGTATGCAAATAATAAAAATAAAGACTAAGGTTCCTAGTTAAAGATGATATGAAGATTTAATAAATTTTCTTTTAGGACATTTGGATAGTCGTAGCAGTATCAGATATGTTCTACTGGCTACGTCACTGATATCCCTTGCATTTGCAACCACCCAGGGCACATTGGAAATAATACAGCCAGATGTCATGTTCCACATCGACACTAGAGATTACGACCTATTTGGACATGGAGGAATGTTGTTCTGGTTTACATCCTCACTGGTTTTTGCACTAATTTATTTCTTAATACTGTTGTTGCCCTGGATACCTCTACGGGATTATTTGGCATTGCCAAGTAAGTATTTTAAAATATTTCCTTATTTATTAAATATGGAGTTGGATATTTGTAAGATTATTTTCACATACCTTTGATTTCCTCCACATCAAAGTAATTAATTTGATTTTGATGACATAGTTTTTATCTATTAATTTATGTCAATTCATTTTGTATGTGAAATACATTGAACATTTACTGTAATTGGGTCATCACATAACTTCAAGTAATTGCTTTAATTATTTATCGACATAAAAATCTATGATTTGATATAAATTTTCATTATTTACAAAAAAGTCTATTAATGATAACACTATGACTTCATAGTTTTGTACCACCTAAGAAAACAATTGGCAGTGAGTGGTGAGTGACAGATCAAAAAAAGTACCTTAACTGATCTATGAATCAACATCCCTATATCATCATCAGCTCATTAAACGTCCCCACGAGGGGCACGAGCCTACTCGCATAGGGTGATTAGGCCTTAGTCGTCCACGCGGGCCCAGTGCGGATTGGACGACTTCACACACAACCTTCGAATCTCTTCGCAGGCTTGCATGAAGGTTTCCTCACGATGTTTTCCTTCACCATATGAGCGTCGGATAACGTGCATATATTTTCGAAATTCGAAAATACATTGGTACGTGTCGGGATTTGAACCTCAGCCCTCCCGGTAGGAAGGTGGCAGTCCACACCACGGAGCCACCGACGCTCCCTATATAGCAAAAGGAAGTACTCTATTCCAACAAAATTTTCAATTATCTTGTTCAAAACGTTCTGAGCGCATAAATAAATAATGAAGCTCACACTTTGGTAAAGCAACAATCTAATCTATTAAACTGTTGATATCCAAAATAAACAATTATAATTTAAACAGAAATACTACTATTTAAAAAGATTTATTGTTTTATAATTTTGTTGTGTAGTATAGTTTCCTTTTTTACTTAATTAGTCTAATTACATAGCATTTCACATGTAAACAGGCTATTAATTGAGATAGCGTTCATATTATGGTAATTTAATGTAGCAATTTTCATGGCAAATTGTAATTTATATCTTTTTTTATTGTTAACTAATCATCTTATATAATGAGTATTCTATAAACAGCAGGTATGATTTAGTCTTAACATTATTTATTTAAATTACAATTAAGCAGTATTCAATATTGAATATATGATAAACAAATTTGTGTTCATATTTGCATGCAGAATGTATGATACACAATGTTTCTTTTAAACAATGACAGCTGCTTCCCCACATATTGTTATTTCGATATGTACAGATAATTAATTATGCAATTTATTGCAGCTGATTGGAAATGTATTGAATGTTATCTTTAAGTTGCTTGGCCTTTTGAGAAATACTTATAAGGTAGAGATTATAAATAATTTGTAAAATTAGCTTTGTTCTCAATCTAATTATAGTATTTATATTATTCAAATATATATTACGGAGGAATAATTTGTCTTCACAATTATATTTAATTAAATATAATATCCTAAGACATTCAAACAGCATCCCAATCTAGCATGAATCTAGTCTGGATTAACATTATAAAACCTAAACCCAATGCTATTAGAAAAGACTAACAATATGTTATGCATACAAATTGTATTGAACTACACAGAGAATGAAATCTTTATCATAGTGTAGTACCCCACAACCATAACTTCAAATTAGTTGTAAAAAAAGTGAGTAAATTTATTTGAAAGTTTTGGAGTCTATATTGGTTTACATATTGTTTTTGTAAGACGGGTATTATTCTATCTAAAGCGAACACTCTAAAATTTGCTCATAATTATGAACTTGTAAAAATTGCAATGTGGTCCCCATATTGCGGCTTTGGCAGGAAGGCTTAGTTCCGCTGCATATGCTGTAAGAAAGATAAGAAGTCTCACTGATATTGAGACTGAAAGACTTGTATATTAGCTATTTTCACAGTGTGATGTCTTATAGTCTACTTTTGTGACCTAAACTGCATAAAAACTTTTCATTTTCATTATTATTATTATTGACTCTAATTTATAAGTTGCCTTGAATATAAGATCTTATTTTCTTTTCAGCTAAGCTGTCATTCTACCTTTACGTGTTGCTTCTTGCCCTATTGGACACAACGCAAGCGGTGGGCACTGGTTTGTTGGCGTGGGGCTCTGTACAGTCAGGACTATGCGTCGTTGACGTCACAACTTGGTTGTACTTCTCGCTATACACGCCGCTAGTGTACCATACATTCCTCAGCGAGTTCTTCAGGTACTTGTTTTATATTGCAACTAGCTGTTCCCTGTGGTATTATTTATTTTTATCACCTAGTTGTAAATAGATTTTAAAATAATCACACAACAGTTGTCTAAATATTAATTATTTTTATGTTTCCATTTTTTCGCCCGCGTGGACGACTAAGGCCTAATCACCCTATACGGGTAGACTCGTGCCCCTCAGTGGGGACGTTTAATGAGCTCATGATATCATCATTATCAGCTCAATAAACGTCTCCACCGAGGGGCACGAGCCTACCCGTAAGGGTGTTTAGGCCTTAGTCGTCCACGCGGGCCCAGTGCGGATTGGATGACTTCACGCACAACCTTTGAATCTCTTCGCAGGCGTGCGCATTTTTCCTCACGATGTTTTCCTTCACCGTAAGAGTGTCGGATAACGTACATGTAATTTTGAAAATTCGAATACATATTGGTACGTGGCGGGATTTGACTAACAGCCCTCCCGGTAGGAGGGTAACAGTCTACACCATTGAGCCACCGACGCATAGTCTATATAAGTAGTAATAGTGATGGTGGCACTTTTACGAAGTCACGTAATAAGAAACATTTTTTACAATTCTGATTTAAACATATAGGATGTGGTATAAGATGTTTTCCACTTTTTTAATAAAGTTATGTGTTGCGCAACTACCTGGTTGAGTTATGGGTAAAACGTCAACCCATTACGTTGGAGATCTAAATCTTCGACTTTCACTTCGTCGTCAAAAACTATTGTGATGAATAATCATGTATGGGTTTGTGATAAATAACCGCTAGAATGTTAAGCGGGAAAAATAGTAGGAAATCTATTGTTTGCGTGCTAAAGTCCCGGCGAAACTGAGGCTAGGCGGATCCAAGCGGATAACAGATTGGTTTTTAAATTAAAATCCAACTTTAGTAATTCAAGCCTTTTATTGAGTCCACTTGTCAAAATGTAAATTCATCATCATCCTTTCTGCATCATAGCAATGGGATGATTTACCCTTAACCACGCAGACCCATTGCAGATAAGTAGTAGCGGGGAGCGAAGGCTTAACGTGCCCTCTAAAGCACGGAATAATCTTGCTTATGATTCAAGTGATTCAGCCTACAATGCCCCGACCAAACTGGGAAAAATTGCATAATGTGACTTTTATATCCAGTTAGCTGTTAATGAGCGTGCTATTTTTACAATGTTTTTAATAAGAGATATGATAAATAAACTAATGAATTATATTGTGATGTCAAAAATTATATTGTGACTGACTTTGATCGTCCTTGGTATAGATTGCCTTTCACGTTGCGATTTAGTCCCCAAATTATTCGCAAGTGGTTTTATTTATTGTAAAGTTCAGTTCGCGTCGACCTTGAGATTTTGTTTAATTTCTGTCACCTGTTATTGAATATTGATATAGCTGAACAATAGCATAGTTACGTGGGTGTAGTCGTTATACGAGTGAGTATCATGAAGTCGACAAGAAGTATTTTAAACTTTTAACTGCTAGCCTTCCCGACACAATAGAAAATCAATTGTGTCTCTTTGATATACCCGTGTGCGGTGATTTAACGGTTAAGGCTATTCAAATTTATTAAGACAAATTAATTGATTTGGCGGTAATGTTAATGACAATGTCTTTCTTGAACGATATCAAGTTAAAATAACCCTTTAACCGACCCTTAAATCGAACGGGCGATCATATTCAACAGGCACAAAATTCTTGGCAGACTTTTGCCGCGGATTCTTTTTGTGAAGTTAGTTGTCTAAGGTGGCAAAGCATAAAATGTGCATGCCAAGTCATCATAAAAAAAACCAAACCAAATTTTGAGGTTTCTTCTAAATAGTTTACCACAAGAAGCCTCTAAACAGTAAATGCGATTGTGTTAAAAGCAATAATGTCGCGATGTTTTAACGACACATCGTGACGTTTCCGAAGGTTTGTCTCGTCCGATATCACGCTCTACTTGCCGCATAGTTTTTGCCGTTTACCCGATAAAGTTGCGACCGTTTTGTAGCGTGACACGATAATGCTACAGTGGTTGAACAATAATTGTTTTTCAGCAATGATGCATACCTACGGGCTAAATGTGAAAGTGGTACTAAGTTTTGGATGACCTAGTCGTAGTTTTTAAATTAGCAAACCAAAAGTTCGTATTGATAATGTAATAAAAAAATATAGCGCCAAGACTAGTGGTCAGAACCAAAGTCGACTATTATCGTCATCAGCTCATTAAATAGTAGTTCCCGCGGGCCCAGGATTGGCCGACTTCACGCACAACCTTTGAATTTGTTCGTAAGTGAGCGCGCAGGTTTCCTCGCGATGTTTTCCTTCACCGTAAAAGTGTAGAATAAACGTACATATAATTTACGAAAATTCGAAAGAACATTGTTATGTGGCGGGATTTGAACCTACGCCCTCCAGATCGGAAGGCAACAGTCCACACCAATGAGCCACCGACCCTCTGCAGTCGACTATTATATATAAATAAATATACATACCAACGATCCACCGGTATTACGGTCTGTGTTTCTATGTATATTATGTATGTATTTACAAAATAATTTATTTATTTATTTAATTCTTTATTGTACACTGAAATACACAAAAAAAACAAAAAGAAAAGAAAAAGAGAGTACAATGGGCGGCCTTATTGCACATGGCAATTTCTTCCAGGCAACCTTAGGATGGAGAAATCAAATACATAGGAATTGGGGCAGATAAGTGTACGTAATTAATGCAAATTATATACATACTAAACAATAACTTTTATATATCAATTTATATATATATTATAATACGAATATAATAATAAGGAAAGATATTAAATAAATTAAATATACCTACGTGGACAAAAATACTCGCACCAATAATTATAACATATACATACATTAAATACATATATATACAAATCCATACATACACACAAACACATATATACACATACGTATATAAATAGACACATATGACAAATTAAGAAATGGAAAGAAAATGTTTATATACCATATTTTTAAACTTACCAATGGACTGATAATGATAATGAATAATGTGTTTTTCCGTAGTTTAGTACCCATACTAAAAGCTTGACGCTTAAATTGTGACTAAATGGCGCTGTGTGAATGTCAGGATAGTTATTTATGTAAATAAATACATGGAATATTTCAACACGTAAGATTTTCCAGTCAAAAAAGGATGTTTATTTTTTTGCAGTGTCTCCCAACCGAGTATAATGTTCTCGTACAAGGCTCAGATGGACGAGCCCATGGACGATGATCAGGTGTCTCTGCCTCATCAGCAAAGTTTCAGCTCATTGAAGACGGATTCTGATTATATTTATCAGGTAATTAAAAAGACACATGACATGACATACAATGAAATTAGAATAACTGGATCAACATCATCAGCTCATTAAACGTCCCCACCGAGGGGCACGAGCCTACCCGTATAGGGTGATTAGCTTTAGTCGCCCACGCAGGCCCAGTGCGGGTTGGACGACTTCAAGCACAATCTTTGAATCTCTTCGCAGGCGTGCGCAGCTTTCCTCACGATGTTTTCCTTGACCGAAGAAGCGTCGAATAACATACATATGTTTTTCGAAAATTCCAAAACACATTGGTACGTGGCGGGATTTGAACCTCAACAGTCCACACCATTGAGCCACCGACGCTCTTAGTATCTAAGAATACAGCATATAAATTCTTCCAGCAGAGCAACAGTGTATACGACAGTACACTGTTCGAAGCGGGCGGCACGACTCCAATGAACCCGGTGTACAGTGCGTCCCTCCAGAGTCCCGACTCCATAGCGTCAGGTCAGTCATTGGACATACCGACGGCATTTCATAACGCGCCATCCACATAACAACGAACGTCGCGCCCCTGAATACATCCAAAGAGAAACATTACTAATAGTGTAAGTTAAGATTAGTGGCTAGGTTATGTTAATTCGGTTTTTAATTTTTCACCGTGAATCTCAGTAGAACTGATTGAGGGATATGCTTGTATTAGGATTGGATTTTCACTTTTTTTCGTTAACCGCTTGAGAGTTAAAGTGTACTGTTGTTCCAAACGAGTATGATCGCTGATATGATAATGACGGTAATTTCATGAAAGCGCTAATAAAAGCCTATTCGAGAAAGCGTTCGTCTGAACTGCTACAGTTCAGTAAACCCAAAGTCAGAGCTATTGTAAAGGCACTGACTGGACACTGCAAGTTGAAAAGTGATCTTCACAAGACAAAGTTAAGTGACTCAGACACTTGTAGATTCTGCGCAGAAGAGAGAGAGACACCGATGCACCTTCTTTGCAATTATGGTCCTCTACAACAGAAGCGAAATATCCTTACTAGAAGCGAAATACTTGGGCAACTACCTTTTATGCCCAAGTGACATCAGTTGGGCAGGAAACTGAGTTTCCTGAAAAGTGCCCCACTTTTAAATGAACTCTAAAAAGGGGAGCGTGTCACAAAAGATCTTTTAGGTCGAGGCGACTACAGGTCTGTAAAAGCCTGAATAGCCCCCGAAAACCCAAATAATAATAATTTGCCTCTAGTTTATGCAAACTGTACTTCTAGAAAGTTTGACTTTGGCACCCTGAAGTTTGGAGCTCGGTTAGGTATAAGGTTAAGTAAACAGCGTAGGAACGTGATGGTAGATTATATAAATGAAGTGAATATATAAGTGAAGTGTATAAGTGACATTGAAAGACCCACATTAAACATTCTACCATAAGGATATATAAAGGCTAATATTATTTTGAATGTAAACTTTGGCAAAATAATCGAGTGAGAAATATATATTTGAGAATTTCATTGTTGAGATATATATATTTAGTAAAGTTCATTTTGTAGGTGTCATTGCTTTATTGGTGCTTTCTATTTATGTATATTAATTTAAAATATTTTTTTTTACATTCAATGTTAATAAATACGAAATGAAATGAAAATCCTTCTCTATAAACATGCATTTCCTATTAATTCTTATATATAGATCTATATGCAGAGTAATGTACCGGTTACTTTTGTGATAGTCGAAGCCAGTGATCAAATCGAATTTCTTGAGACTGCTTTACATCCCATTTCTGCTTTAAGTCTATGTAATGGATCCATCCATAAATCTGACACTAGATTATAACATAATTATTAGCTATAAAAGGCTACTTAAATTGTATATAGCGATTCTAAATTAGTGACTTGATTGTGTTGATACGTTTATTTTTCTATGTTACTTATAAAAGTACACATGCAATGAATGTATCAATGAAATATAATAAACTAAAACTGTAATCGAGTCGGGTGTGCAGTCAAGCTGAGATTTAATTTGTGATTTATGCATTATGTATTAGAGTCGAAATTTAATATGTAGTATATATTATAGTTTTAACAAAGTTTCTGCAGCATACAACCTATACAAAAAGTTAGGGCAAAATATTAATTATCATTTGAAGTCTGTTCTATTCTTTATGCTCTAATTGTTGGCACCGTTCTGTCATCAAATTTATAGAAGTAAAGCCTGTCTATTAGATATTTTTTGTTTCTTTAGCTTTGAATTACCGTAAACAACAAACAATTAATGAGAAAAACATAAAATGTTAAAATTATGTGAGTATAAGTAACTATAGAAGATAGATTTTTATGAAAATAGAGTTGTTAGACCTTTATATGTTGCTTTTACATATTTTCTGCATTAACCGCAATAGATATTATAATATTGACAGATTACAAATATTTCTTTTTAATCTTAATAATGAATGAACCTGTAGGTAATAAGTTAAAAAACAAAGAAACCTGTACGTGCCCGGTAAAGGATATCTCACATTTATCTTTCTCTTTCTTAGAGTGTTAATGCTGTCATACGAAATTCCCAGCGAAACATAAGGGCTCCAATACAGCTAATTTAAAGTAATGTGTCTCAATAGTAGTAAATTTGCTCTCGTTTGTTGTTTCATGGTAGATTTTAATTGGTAACACCATCATACAATGTATTCTATACTAACCTTTTTAACCCATAACATTAAAGCTGTACCAGAATACCAAATCCTTTTTAAACCATAACATTAAAGCTGTACCAGAATACCAAATTTTCAGTTGCAGTGTAAAGTGCCGTAATGTTAAGTACTAGAATTGAGGTCCAGGGCGCAATGGCGTATCCAGGGGGAAGGTCATGGGGGACATGGACTCCCCCATTAAACATATAGGCAATAAAATTTCGTTCCAAAAAGTAAGATAAATTGTTGATTTTAAATTGGTTCATATCATTTTTACTACCTCATTGAATTTAACATATCTCGAATAATTTATCCGAGTGAAAGCAATCGCAAAGTAATTTTAAGGTTATATGATTTAATTCTCAAGCACGGGGTAGGATGTTATGTAAGTTTTAACCTTGCTCTCTCCTGTATCTCTGCATTTTATTTTACATGTCTACTTAATTTGAAATATTTGCAGTTATTCCCATAGATTACAGAGTATTAACATTGAAAATGTTTGTGTATGCTGATGATAATTTACCACTGTCGAGTTTTCAAATGTTGTAAGAGTGCTATTAAAAGTGATCACGTGTGATTGACAGCAATCGGTTTCTATTACTATATATTATTTTTATTATTGTACTGTGATGATATTTACTTATTGTAAATTTTTGTTGTTGTTTTTATATTTTTTCTTTATTTGTAAAATATATGTCAACATGTTCCCAACATGGAACGTCGTTTTGTATTTTATTGTGTAACTTTATGTAAAAATTGTAATATTGTAGGGGGTCTGTTACATGATTTTCATTGCATGCAAGATAGCGTTTTCATTTGTTACGGAAAATTATAACATAATCGCCCATTTGCGATGACAGTGTGATATCTTGATTTCTTGAATCAGAATTCGTGCATGTCATAATCAAGAATATAATGTGTTTCACCTAGACTGTGTATATTATAACAAATATGTAAATATTATCTAACATAAAACATGACTTTTGATCTATGTAATGACTGTTTTTATCTACTATTTGTTCCTGTTATGTTGATCGTTAACAGTTTGTGTAGTACCGACATACGGTTAACTCATCATTAATAATTTTTTTAGTTTTGGCTGAAAAATGTTTTAATTTTTTTTTCGATTTTCTACTTTTTTTCGTAACTTTCTTTAGAATTTTGATGTTGAGAAAATGTTTAAAACATAGTGGTCAAAAGTCTAAATCTTATAAAATTACAAGGAAAGTTGTGCTTTACATATTGGTCTATGTGAAACAATCTAAACTTTTGTAGTTAACTGCGAGTAGTTATTTTGTAATGGATAATATTTTTACATGTATGCTAGTCTCATCACTAATACATATACAAATATTGAACACCATGCAATGTCAATTAGTCATACATTTTGTTTAGTACCTAATCATTATGTACCCAAACCGACAATTGTCAATTTTTTCCTTTTTAATTGTGATACTTCACATGCTGTATGTATTTCATGTGAAATTTAATAAGTGATATTTTGGTTGATGGCGTATATTTTTTGTTGTTTTGTCTCATAGGCAATTAATAAAGTACTTCTATTGAACACTTGAGTTTTATTTGTTAGTGTTGGATATCCTTCTCATAGCCCTGATGTGTACTTTGCAGTGAGCTTTGAAAAATGGCTGATATTTAAAGCATATTTTAGTATAAATTAGGATGTTGACTGATTTCAAATAGACATTTGAAGTGATAATCTGAATACCTAAAACAAATGTTATGATTATCCACACACATCATCGTTATTAAAAAAATATAGGGAAGAATAAACAAAAATTTAAAATATATACAAATCCATTTATTTGGTATGACATTTTATATTTTGAAAAGTGGTTCTTGAATGAACGGATGTTTTAAACCATCTGTAACAGATATTCTCTGATGATAGTCAAGCATTAGCATTTTTTCTAAGAGATCTTTAAGTTGCGCTATCTTAGTATCATCTTCTACATTAAAAGATTTGTATTTTTTTAATTCACTCAACAGATCTCGTGTTGGAGCGATATTAATAACTTCGACATATTTCTCTCTACCGGATGCTTCGTCTTTTTTGTGAAGAAGAAAATTATTATTGTAATTAAAATGTTGGTCTCTAAATTTGCCTTTCCTTATCAGTCTTCCTGGAAATTTTCCTTTTAAATCCATAAAACATTTTAACATTTTGTTGTTAGAGCTCCCAGTGAACATAATCTTTCCCGTAGCCATCTCAAATATTGAACATGCTGTGGACCACACATCAACACTGTGTTTATATGGTATACCTAATATTATTTCCGGTGCTCTATAGAACCGTGAGACTAGATAAGGGGTCATTTCATTTTCCCCAACTTTAGATGCAGAACCAAAGTCACACAATTTTAGTATGTTCTTCTTCTCATTCACTAAAATATTATCAGGTTTTACATCTGCATGCACAATGCCAATTTTCTTCAATAGCCTCAAAGCCAAAAGCAATTGTCTACTGTAACTCATCACAGCTTTCATATTTAATCCATGTCTTCCATACTTTTTTATGACATGCCTTAAGTCCATATAAAGAGGTTCAAGGGCTAAACATAAATGTCCTTTGTGCATAAAATTTCCAAGTAATTTTACACAGTGATATTTATTTTCTGGATCAGCTCCATTTATTTCTTTCAACATTGCCAACTCTTTGAGTCCTGTTTTGTATATTAAGTCATTGTTCCTCATTATTTTTATTGCAACATCAGATTTGTTGCTTTTGGTATCTTGAGCAAGTATAACATTAGCAAATACTCCTTGGCCTAGTATACTTTTGACCACATATTTGTTATTATCAATTAAATCACCAACTTTTACATTATAATAGCCATCTGAATCATCCCAATTATCATTTAACTGGAGTTGTCCGGAATCAGTATTGTCCTGTTTTACTGTGTCATTATTAGATATGAAATCTTTTTCTGAAAACATGTCCCTTGCTTCTTTTGCAGATTCTATTTCATTTGGAGAGGTTACAACCTCTTCAAGGCTACTATAACCTTTTTCCTGAGGTTTATCTTTTCTAATACTCTTGTCTATCATTTCAGATCCTTTTGAACAGTTAAATTTTTCCAAAAGTTGCCTTCTTTGTTTTCTTCTTTGTTCTATTATACTTTCTTCATCTTCAGAGTCTGTGTAAAAATGTTCTAAGTTGTGTATGGGTGAGTCTTCTCTTATGCTTTGTGTTTTACTTCTTTTTTTTGGATTGTAGTTGTCAGCTTCTTTAGGAAAGTTACCTATTTGTCTATGAGAGTTTTTAGAATTCCTGTCTTTTTTATCATCTTTATTCTTATCTTCTGGTCTATACTTTGAAGATTTTTTCATTTTCTTTAGTTCTTCTTTTAAACTTTTTCGCTGTTCAATTAGGTCTTCAATAGTTGAGTATTTAACAGGTAGTGGGGGAGTTTTACTTTCAGGGTGATCACTGCTTTCTCTTCTCGTATCATGTTTTCTCTTCCTTGATTTCAAAGATTTGGTATCTACATCTTGATGCTTCCATGATTTGCTTTTGGAATATCTATTGTCAGCCATTCTACAATTTCAAATCGAAATTTGATTTAGAAATAATATTAAGGTGATGATTTTGATCTGTAAAGATATAAACAGACATTATTATTCGATATTTCTGAAGTTTGTGTGAAAGCTAAGATGAAAGTGTTCGATTTGAATAAAGTTGAATATAATAGAATGAGAAAAAAATTCTATTGCAATGGATTATTGTCGCATTTATGATATCAGTGTTGAATTTGATTTTCATTAGAAGCTGTCAGTATTGCTAAAAACACATCTATCAAAAATGTGACTTTTGTTATATTCTATAAAATATTGTTACTGCATTATGATTACATTTCCACCCTTCCAATATATTTGTTCTACAGTAACGACACATTCTGTGTTACTTTGTCCTTCACATCCATATAATTATAGAAATATTTCACTTTACTGAACCATCCATGGTTTTAATATTTTGTATATTTAGGTTTCCATCCTTGCTAGAAAAAATGCATGAAAATATAGACTATAATAAATATAAAGTAAGATTTGGCTATGATTAACAGTAATTTAAATTAATAATTAGTCATATTATTGTAATTTAAGTGGATGTAAATTACTGGTGACTTATTTGATCAGTGGATTGTGTATATCATAAAGAACTACTATTAATAAATTTCAGCGTTTTAAATAAACAAAAAGTGATAACATAGTCATAAATAGGATAAAAAAATCGTGTCAAAGTTTTGAACGGCTAATAATCTGTCTTATTTCAAAGAAATAAGAAAGTATTAGCCAATTATTTCACAATATTTGCACAATAAATTGTCAGTTATTAGAACAGAAGTCAAAGGACTCTGGTAATTGATTATAATTACAAGTGTCCTTATCCACGATTTCCTACGTTTAATAATGCGAAAACACTTTTTATTTTTCAATTTTGTTAAATGTTTTTGGGTTTTATAATTGAGGATTCCTATTAATGTCAAATGTCAATGTGATGTGACATATTATGTTTTTATTCGACAAAGCAAAAGCAAGCCAGTTCAAGATAAGTAGGTAAGATACGTAAATATCACAAAGCGTTTCCAATATATTCACGATTTATTTTACTTTTATTAAAAATTTGCTCATGGTTTTAAAATATTACTTCGCCTATTATTTTAAAGACGTTTCAACCTTTTTTTGATTGATTGAAAAGATTGTTTAGGCTTGTGATTTAAAACTTAAATTTTTTCTTGATAATATCCCAAGTAACATATAAGCCAGATAAAAGTACACATTTAGTACATTTTACAGTTCAAATCTGAATATAGTTTGATTAAGAGCTTTGGGAATAGCCAAATGCTGAATAAGTTTGATTCCGGTCTTTAAAATTCTTAACGCTTAATAAATTCTGTATTTCTGTCCTCTATTTGAATAATCATAATCTGTAAAGCTATTATAAATACAGTACTAAGCTTGAAGCGTTTGAAAGAGCTTATTGCTGAATAAAGTTTTATTATACAGCTGAACATTGAATAATTGTCCACATTTTATCTCTAAACAAGATAAAATTCTACGATTAACTAATTATTCAGCAATAAAAAAGATTTTTTATGTTTTTATTCAGCTTTTTTCGGTGTAATAGCGATTTCAAACTAACTTATGTAAACAAAACCCCTAAAATTGTCTTGTGTAAAATATAATTATTTGTTATCAGAATAATAAAAAGAATGTTATAACGGATTTTATTAAATGTTTTTTCCATATAAATTCCTATAAAAAAATATGTACACTATTTTCTAGTATGTGACCTATTATATATTCGTTATTCAGAAGAAAATATTTAAACTACTTTTTTTAAGCTAAAGCTTAGTAACAATTCATGTGTGGACTTTTATTCGGCATATTAAAACAAAACAATCGATCGCCATTAATAATAATAATAATAATCATTTATTTCAGATCAACATCCATATGTGTTAGTTACAAAATTGACTTATTTAACTATGGTTAGTACTATATCGTCTGAATGAAAAGCCTACATCAGTGAAACGGATGAGGTTCCGGGATCACTCTTCGCATGAAACACCTCCAAAGTGGTGATGTGTATCTGTCCCCCAGGGTCATCAAGATGCTGTTGTTACTGCCCCGGACCCTCCTCATCAGGGAGACTGTTTTTTTGCGGAGAATCGCATGGAAACCATCGGTTTGTTTGTCCGCAAACATTCCCGACGCACTACAATGTCGAGGCAGTCCCAGCAGCATCCTGAAGATATTATTGTACTGGACACGGAGGGTGTCCAGCGACCTTTTGGCATGTCTGACCCACAGATTCCCCGTGTACATATTTTGACAGAAAGCTTTGAAAAGCGTAACCTTTACCTGTTCTGTACAGCGATGAAATCTGCGAGTCAACATGTTGCCTCTAACTGCCAAAGCTCTGCGCTCTCTCTCTATATCTGCATCATCTTTGAGGTCGCTAGTAAGGATATGCCCAAGGTATTTAAATTGAGTGACACATTCTATGCTCAAGCCATTTAGGTAATGTTACCAGGGCTTTCAGGACGTTTACCAGCGGTCTCAAAGATCATGCACTTCGTTTTATTTACATTATATGTAAGTCCTTGCTTAGTTGCATACATTTCACATACTTTCAACATGTCGACCATACCCCTCATCGTCGGGCTAAGCAGCACCATGTCGTCAGCGTAGCTGATATTATTAATGCTTACTCCATCAATTCGACATCCGACACGCATGCTACTCAGCTCCACGATGAGGTCATTCATATAAATGTTAAAAAGCTTAGGGACGTCAATCCGCCCTGTCTCACCCCACACTCCATAGAATAAGCTTCTGAAAGCGAGCCAGCCCATTTCACAACATTGGTTTGCTTTGCGTACCAATATTTAAATACATTAAGGATCACCTCCGGTACACCCCTGTCGCCGAGCTTTCTCCAAAGGACATCATATGATACAAGATCAAATGCCTTGGATAGATCTAGGAAACAAGCGTGCACCGGCATCCTGCGATCCGTATAATAGCGAACGACATGCTTGACGCTTACAATAGCACTCTCAGTAGATAGTCCAGGTCGAAACCCGAACTGAGCATGAAGATTTACATATTTTTCCAAATAAGAGTCAAGCAGTCCGTCCAGTACCTTCGCAATAGTTGTTGCTAGTGAGATGGGGCGATAGTTGCATTTGTCTGAGACATCTCCCGTCTGGTTCTTAACAATGGGCACTACAATTGTTTTCATCAGATCGTGTGGCAGATGAGAATGACTTATGCACATTGCAAACAAAAGAGAAAGCACCCTCGGCAGATGTACCCCAGCATGTCTAAGGTGCTCGACGCTTAGACCATCATGACCAGGAGATTTCCCGCCAGTCATTTTATTTATTAAATGCCTAATTTGTTTTGCAGTGAAATGTACAGGCGGTTCATCTCCCGAACAAGTAGGCGTAGGGGTACTTGAAGTGGTTGAGACGCCAAGTGGCGAGTTTACCCTAAAATGGTCTCTAAACATGTTGGCTATATCCTTTGAGTCATTAACTCCGCCAACACTAACAGGAAGACCAGGCCTACCCTCTAGACTTCCCGTTGATTTCCAAAATTTGGTAAAGTTATTTGTGGACCTATAATTCGCCAAGATATCCATTTTAATTTGGTCTTGATTATTCTTACACCATCTTAGTTGACATTTAAATAATTTACGTGTTTTGATCATTTGTTCATAATGAAAGCCAGAGCTCGGTCTATTATATAATACCCAAACTTTAAACTTAAGCCTGGCCTCTGCGTGAGCCTCACGAACGTGCCTATTCCAGCCGCGAAGGTGCCTTCTCCTACCCCTCCTGCATGTGTGATTCGTGCCTGTCTCCATAGACGCGTTACTTAATATTTGCACTATACGATCATATAATCTATCTATTACAAATCTATGCTCAATCAGATGACACGAACCTCGACTGCATTCTATGAATTCCAAGGGAAAATCTATGTCTCGAAGCCCATTGTTACATAGATCACGGTACTTATTTATTTGAGACTCAGTCCTTTCACCCCATACGACCGCACTATGCGGTAAGCTTTGTAACACTAACTTAGATCGTATCACATTTAAATTACATTCAACCAATAATGGTAAATGGTCAGATACAAAAACATCCTCTAGTACACTAACATTTATAACAGATTGCACGGCTGATATTGACACAACACAATGGTCAAGCCATCGTTTGCACCCATGGGCCTCACTTACAAATGTGTAAGTGTTAGGTTGCAAGCCAAGTTTAATCATGTCGGCACAAACCCAAGACTGATCGAAACAAAAATTATTGAGCTCCTTATAAAATAATTCATTTGGGTGAGCATTAAAATCACCCAAGACAAATATACTTTCTATGTCAGCCATCGCTACAATTGCGCTTATTTCGCCTAATACCTCGGCAAAAACCGGTAAGTTTTCAATGGAATCAGTAGGCATGTAAACAGTAAAAACAATGAGAGAACGATCACCAATAGTAGCTTTGATTGCAGCCAGCCGAGTACTACTACATTCTATTACAGTAACCTTATTAAATAAACCCTTCCTCCATAGAATAGCTACTCCCCCATATGGTCTTCCAACTAGTAAGCCTGCGGACGTGTCTACAGCAGACTTACCAGTATATTCAAAACTATGCGATATAGATCCTAATAATGATAAGTCATGTGGAAGTAACCATGTTTCCTGAAGGGCTATTAAATCACCGACCTCACAAAGATCCCGTATGTCATCTATTGATCTTTTGAGCGATTTACAGTTAAAGCTTACTAATTTAAAATCAGACAGAGTGCTTACAGACATAAAAGTTCTTATTTATTTACTTTAACTATGTTATCAGACTTTGTTTTGTACATAAACCTTACAAAACGCCTAAATGTTATACCGTGAGGCCAAAAATTGTCATCGAGAAATAAATTAATTTACTTTTAGAAACATATAGTTTATAGGCATGATACGATTTTACTTTTTTCATATTTATGATTTTTAAAGTCACATTTTCACTTGTTTTGTCCCTTATATAATTAACAATGTCATCTACATTAGTTTCCTTACTCACGTTCGAAATCAAAAGCGGCACTTTAACATCAGCTGCTCTGAATTTACCGTCCGGTTCAGTTACAGCGCAGCCTTTTTGACCAATCAGTTTATAACGCTTAGACGACTTATTTCTCACCACCTGCCATTCCGTGTTCATTGCCCCTACCGTTGGGCCACATTTCACATTCGACTCAGATGCAACGACTCGCGACACTTGCACACTATGTTTAGACGAACTCATATTGTATTCACTCGACGATCGCGGTTCTATGGTAGGAGGCGGGTCGGTATCGCACGCACTTGACTCCGAGCAAGCCGGTTTTGCTACTCGTACATCCGAGATCACCTGCATACACTCCGACCGCAGCTCCGTCCCGCTCTCTCCAGCGTAGTTCGAGCACCCATCACTCACCCGGCAGCTATTCTCATTCATTTCATCCGAAACACGCACTCTCGTCGATGCAATGCTTTTTAGCTTAGACTTACAAGGAAATAACTAGATCACCAAATTGCTCTATCTTACAACTACAACATTTTCAACGTGATTCATTTGATTATGTTGCATTTAAATAAATAGTATTAAATTTTTCGTCACAAGTATTTTTAAGACCTTGTATGGGATGAGTATTTTAACCGTTTTTAATTATATTTTTGTATATTTTTTGACGTTCATAAGTGGTTTTTGTTAGCCTAATTTGATATAAATGTTTTTGACTTTGACTTTATGTATGTCTGAAAATACTATTTACTATCCGCTATCTTGATTATTCACGCGGCGCATAAAAAATGATGAAATAAAAACATACTATTCACGATAAATTTACTTGCGTACTAAGATTTAATGAATAGGTGACCCAGTTTAACTTGTAAATCCGCATTTATTTAGATATCATTTTATGTTCATCGCCATATCATGTCATAATACCATGAAAATATTGAATCCTATAGAAAAAAAATTTTTTTTTACAATTCGTGTGATTACTGCTTGAATAAATGTACCAGGCTGACGAAGCTGTATAACATAAGTGTTCGAGCTTAATAACAGCAATTTGACCTGTTATTCCAAAGCTATTAAGCTTTGCTAGCAAAATGTAACTAAACTCTTACTCAGTTGCTACTCAGTAACTACTCAGGTTTTATTCAGCAAAATTGGGGCCCTTTTTGCTTGAATAACGTCTGAGTTCCGTCTACTCAGACGTTATTCCTAGAATTCAGCTTAAGCTTTTGGAAATTACTCTTATTCAATCTTTATTCAGCATGTTTGTGTTACTTGGGAGCTGAATCGCTCAATGTCATGTCAAAACTGTCAAACCATTTCGTTCCAGTTTTGTTCCAGTTGAAAACTAACCTAAAAATTTTAAGCGTTTTTGTCTTCTGTTCTAAGTACTTTAAATATTATTGTTTTAGAATGGCTTTTCTTATTAATTCTTTATTAAAATCATCAGTTCGGTATAATCTTCGTTTACTGCTTCCGATTCGGGGTTTATCGGTTTCTCAAGGTAAAGCAACCTAACCTCTTGAAATAAATGAATTACATTTATTTCATAGTTTTAAAGTTAATAAAATACATTATACGATGTACCTAATAACCCGACTGCCGAAGGAGAGTTAGGTTTTTTATTATTACCAATTAATTTATTCATAAAAATAGTTTTGTGTGGTTATGTAGGCACTATAAAATTGGTTCCAAAAAATGTATTATCTGCTTTAATTTCAGTACATCATCTTTATTCTCAAAGTTCCCTAGGTATTGATGGATATTTGCTATCGAGAAAAAGGGTGAAGGAACAGTTCACAAATTTTACTGAGAAATTTAGGGCAAAAATGAATGAATTTGTAGAAGATCCAAAAAATATAATTTTTACTGAAGATTTAAAAAATATGGTTCATTTAGCAGAACCAACTGATTTAAAGCTTATTAATGACATGATCAAAAAGTGAGTAAACATGTAATATTTTGTATGATGTGCAGAGGTTTCTGCTTATAACTTAAAGACACCCACAACCCTTTTTAATGCCAGGAATCTGGACACAATAGAAAATCTTTTGTTTCTGACGCTTTGAGATGTCACTGGTGTACAATCGGTTAATGTATCATGCAAAACAATTGACATGTCATTGCTGATCAGGACCAGTATTTTGGATAACTTTGATAACAAGTACTTTATAACTAGTTTTCATATCATAAGCAACCCAAGAATTTTCTCTACAATAATAATAAATATCCACTGACATTCACACAGCGCCATCTAGCCCCAAGTTAAGCATGAAGCCTGTATTATGGTTACTAAACAACGGATAAACATACTTATATATATATATATATATATATATATATATACATATATATATTATATATATATAATACATATCATACCCAGACCATTACAAACAGACATGTTCATGCACACAAATGTTTGTACTGCCGAGGGATTGAACCCAGAGCCCTTGGTGTTGCAGCTGATGTCTCAACCGCAACACCAAATGGGTTGTCAATTTTGTTAATGTTATATTAAGTGGTTTTGTGTAGCATGGATGGAAAATCACAATAAATAATATATGAATCTATTGAATATCCACATGCTACGTCCAAGCGGTAAAAAAAAAAGATTAAAAAATTTGTACATATTTAAGTACAAGTTGGTCCTACAAATATTAAAATAATTTATTTAATGCCATCAAAATGGTTGCCTAAGTTTTAAAAAAATTCATGTGTTTATGTTTGTTGTTGATCAGATAGTTTAATTTTAAATTTGACTTTTATCCATTTTAGATTTAACACACACAATGCAGAACGCAGATTTGGATCATTTGTATTTGGCCCTGTTGTAATGAGAATGTACCATTTCCTCGATGCCCCTAATGAAGCTTTAGAGGTACTTTTAAAAGCAATATTTAAATATTCATAAAGATTATTCCTTAGTCTGTTCAATGTCAGGAGTAAGCTTTTGAAAATAACTTCCCCATTTTGTCTGATTTCAAACAGTCAAGTACTTATTTGTATGGAATTGTCAGACTCGCACTCATTGAACACACACAATCTAGACATAATAGAAAATATATTGTGTCTGGCCCCTTAAGTCTTTGGCAGTAAAAGGGTAAAACTGTTAAGAGGCTAAAAAGGAAAGATTCATTATATTTGAACTCCATGCCTCCTGATATAAAAAAAATAGAATAGGTAAATACATTTTATTTAATTCGGGGGGGTAACCACAATCTCTTAAAACAGTATTGTTATAATGATACGTCAGAATTGTTGTACCAGAAAAGACGACGTAATATTATTGTAACACTGTTTTAGGAGATGGCGGTAACCCCCCTTGGTTCTGAAGATTTAGAATTTTTCTATATAGTTATATCTTTTATTTTCTCTATATGTATTATATTTATTGAGCTAAAGCAAAATATAATTCAGCTAACTGTGCTGAAGAAATAATGATTCACAATATTTATAAGTTATATGCCGTGTGGTGACGGCAGAGTAGAATACGATTGTCACACCCCTACTCTTCCTAGGGTGTCGTAGAAGGCGACAGAGGGAAAATTTCCACAAGTGATGGGCGCAGCATCACTTAGGTACTGGCGTATCTCTGCGCTCACCAACCCGCCTGCCAAGCGTGGTGAGTATGGCATTTACCCTATGAAAGACGCAGTTAAGAATTGGCCCTAGTCCCGGCGGCCCCGCTATTCCGGGCTACGGTAGCGGCCACGGTAACGGCGGGGCAAGGGTGCTAAGAATCTCCGGCAGAGATCCGGCTACCATCAAACAACGACGGCAATTAAGACTGGCAACATATAACACGCGCACACTGAGGACTGACGGAAAAGCTATTAGAGCTGGAAACGAGTTGGGCAGGTTGCATTGGGACATAATAGGTTTGTGTGAAGTCCGAAGAGAGGGGGAGGATACCACAATAATGCAATCCGGCAACCTGTTTTACTACCGTGAGGGCGACCAGCTATCCCAGGGTGGTGTCGGGTTTCTCGTCCATAAGTCTCTCATCAACAACATCGTGAAGATCGAAAGTGTGTCAGCTAGGGTAGCGTACCTTGTACTAAGAATCACAAGCGCTATGCGCTGAAGGTGTACAGGTTTACGCACCGACTTCATCGCACTCCGACGATGAAGTGGAGGCTATGTATGATGATATCAGCAGAGCAATGCATACCTCCAAGACACACTTTACGGTCGTTATGGGAGACTTCAACGCAAGGCTGGGCATTCGAAGTGGTTGTGAGTTGAAAGTGGGGCAATATGGATTTGGACATCGGAACCCCAGGGGACAGCGGCTGGCCGATTTCATGGAAAAAGAGGGACTCTTTATGATGAACTCTTTTTTCAAGAAGCCGCCGCAGAGGAAGTGGACTTGGTTGAGTCCCGATGGTTCCACACGAAATGAGATTGACTTCATCATGACCACCAGAAGACATATATTTAACGACGTCTCTGTGATCGCCAGGGTGAAAACCGGTAGCGATCACCGTATGGTAAGAGGCACGTTAAATATTAATGTTCAACTGGAGAGGTCTCGCCTGATGAAGTCTACGCTCCGACCTAACGTGATTCAAATCAATAACCCCGAGAGCTTTCAACTCGAACTGCAGAATCGCTTTGAATGCCTAGAGAGCTGCGTAACAGTGGACGATATAAATAGCGGGCTAGTGGAAACTCTGCAAACAGTTGGGTCTAAGTTTTGCAAGGGACAACGCAAATTAAGACCCAATAAACTATCTCAACAGACTCTCGATCTCATGGCGACAAGACGACAGATGAAACTGCAGTCTTCAGACGACGCGTCACAATACCGGCAGCTTAATAGACGTATATCCAGCTCCTTGCGACGCGATATTCGTCACTTTAATACAAAGTGTATTAAAGAGGCGATCGAACGGAACAGAGGTTCCAAAGTGTTTGCGAGGAACATGTCTGTTGGGCAAAGCCAGCTGACTAGTCTGAAGACCAACAGTGGAAATGTAGTCTCATCCAAACCAGAGATTTTGAGGGAGATTGAGAAGTTTTACAGCGAGTTATATACCGCTACACAGATTCCCGCTTCAAGCTTAGCCGAAGACCCGAGAGCTAAGTTAACCCGACATTTATCTGAGGATATCCCGGAAGTCACCTTGAGCGAGATTAGGATGGCTCTGAAACAACTTAAGCGAAATAAGGCCCCCGGAGAAGACGGAATTACCGCAGAACTTTTGAAAGCAGGTGGCACGCCAGTGCTTAAGACCCTTCAGAAGCTCTTTAATTCCGTGATCCGTGAGGGTGCGACGCCAGAGGCGTGGAGCAATGGCGTGGTGGTGCTTTTCTTCAAAAAAGGCGACAAAACCTTGCTGAAGAATTATAGACCCATCACGCTATTGAGCCACATTTACAAGTTGTTCTCCAGAGTCATCACGAACCGTCTCGCGTGTAGGTTTGATGATTTCCAGCCCCCCGAACAAGCCGGGTTCCGCAAAGGCTTCAGCACCATAGACCACATACATACGCTGCGGCAGGTTATACAGAAGACTAGAGAGTATAACCGGCCATTATGCTTGGCGTTTGTGGACTATGAGAAAGCCTTTGATTCGATCGAGACTTGGGCTGTGCTTCAGGCCCTCCAACGGTGCCATATTGACTTTCGCTATATCGAAGTATTGAGATGTCTGTACGAGAGCGCTACTATGTCAGTCCGTGTACATGAAGAGCTTACACAACCTATCCAATTGCACCGAGGAGTGAGACAGGGAGACGTTATATCTCCGAAACTGTTCACAGTTGCGTTGGAAGATATGTTTAAGCTGCTCGATTGGAAAGGACTTGGCATCAACGTGAATGGCGAGTACATCACTCATCTTCGATTTGCCGATGATATAGTAGTCATGGCAGAATCCATGGAGGATTTAGCACTATGCTCGAAACCCTAGACGGAGCTTCTCAACAGGTGGGTCTTAAAATGAACATGGACAAGACGAAAGTCATGTCTAATACCCATGTCGTACCTATACCGATATCAGTTGGAAGTTCTGTCCTCGAAGTTGTAGACGAATATGTGTACCTGGGACAGGTAGTCCAAATGGGTAGGTCCAACTTCGAGAAGGAGGTTTCTCGTCGAATCCAATTAGGATGGGCAGCGTTGGGAAGTTAAGGCAGATCTTTTCGTCCAAAATACCTCAGTGTCTCAAGACGAAGGTTTTGACCAGTGTGTGTTGCCAGTTATGACATACGGAAGCGAAACGTGGTCGCTCACTAAGGGCCTCTTGAATAGACTCAAGGTTGCTCAGCGTGCTATGGAGAGGGCTATGTTAGGTGTCTCCCTACGCGATAAAATCCGAAACGATGATATCCGTAGGAGAACTAGGGTGACCGACATAGCCCAGAGGATTAGCAAGTTGAAGTGGCAGTGGGCAGGGCACATAGTGCGTAGAACCGATGGCCGATGGGGCGGAAAGGTTCTCGAGTGGCGTCCACGTAACGGAAAGCGAAGCGTAGGCCGACCCCTAACCAGATGGACGGATGATCTGGTTAAGGTGGCGGGGCAGATGGATGTCAACTGCAAGGGATCGGTCCGCGTGGAAATCATTAGGGGAGGCCTTCGTTCAGCAGTGGACATAATTAGGCTGTATGATGATGATGATGATGATGATAAGTTATTATGTTGGTTTCATAGATTTAAATATGTTGGTTTGCATGCAGTTGCTTAAACTTATATCAGTTCCACCTGATATATTACACATAAGGCCAACCTATTGTAATCCCATATTTATTTTTGTGTTTTTTGAAAAGAGAGCAAATGTATTTATTTATTTTTGAAAGATTAACAGTTTCAAATGACACTATTTCAAAGTATAACAATATAACAAGAGTACAATACTAATAACAAATCTCCACATATGAGTAATCAGTTTACAAAAGTCGTATTAAGGTAACCACAACTTTACATTATAACTTAATATTATTAAATATCAAGGTTCAAGAGCCTCAAAGTACGATTTTGTCATTTGTCTTTTTATCGACCGATATGACTATTATGGAATGACCGATATTATTATGTTTTCAGTGTTTTTTACATTATATTTGATGCTTGTGTGTATTTGAAAATGAGCGAAAGTAGAACTTATATTATTATTGTTTGTTTGTTTTCAGTGTTTTTTCAGTCCAGACAATGCAGATTTCTTTGAACAGCTAGTGACATATCAAATACTATTGGATTTGCTGTACTGTCATGAAATGTACGATGACATGTACCGCGTGTTTGAAAGACTGCAAGAGCGGCAAATTAATATGAGCAAATTTCCAAAATATCCTGTAGTATTAGTATTAGCTGCTTGCTACAAACAGGTAAGATATTTGTAATAATAAACTTATGAATATTATTTACACATTCATTACATAAGGTTGGTAAAAAAAAACTTATGCAATGAATTTTCATTGTTGAATATTGTTCAATAAATTCAGGAAGCATTGATACAAGTTAATGTTTTTAGGTTTATTGGTGAGTGTAGAATACTTTTTGTTTGGTATGGTACTTAAAAGTTTTTGTAAAAGCCATTACTAATATGGCTTATTTAACTCTAATTGACTGTTGAATATAACTGCCGCAGTTATATTCAGCAAATTATTAAGGATTACAAATGTTTTATGTAAAATTCATTTTCTGTCATTTTTTCTATTATTGTTCTTAATTAAGACCTTGTGATAGAAATGAAAAACAAACTATAATAACAAAACAATAACAAAATGTGTAGAAGACTATTTTTTCTTTTTAGAACACACCTAAAAGCATGGAGTATGCATCAAAGATGTGGACAGAAATGAATGATGCCGGCACGACGCCGTTGCGAAGAGCGAGTGCGTTTTTCGCAGGTAACCGGTTCTTTCTAGAATTTCGTATTCATTTCTTATCCATAATCATACATTATCATTATCTAAACGTACATACAATTTCGACAATTCGAAATCACATTGGTACGTGGCGGGATTTGATCCTGCGCCCTCCCGGTAGGAAGGCAACAGTCACCAACACTCTGGAATGCAATCATAAAATAGTTTGGCAAACAGCCCTCTAATGGCTATTTATTTTTTATATGAGTATGTAAAGGATCCTACGCTAAAGCCTTTTTTGACTAAAGCCTAGGTTGTCTAAAGCTCAGCTCAACATGAGTCCAACAGGGTTACTTAAACATATATATTTTTTCAGCTTTAGCATTAAAGCAAAATCAGCCACATATAGCACTGGAATCTATATCAAATCAAAAACAAAATTATGTGACCGTTAGGAATATCAAGGTGTGTATGCATTTTTTATTTAATACAGTCTTAAGATTATCACAAATATAAAGGTCCTAATTTAGGAGGGCTTGGCATTAAATTTTCAATGAAATGAAATTTATTTTAACTTTTTTTCATTGGAATTTATCATATACTAGCTTTTGCGTGCGACTTCGTCTGCGTGGAATAGTAACTTTGGCCTAACGCTCTCTTTAACCCGCTACTTCGTTTATATAGGTTAGTTAAAACTGCGATATCTCATAAGATATTCATTTAAATTGAATGATGTAAAGGGCAATTTTGTTAAAAATGAAATACTTGTGATAAATAAAGTATTTATTTGGATAAGGATTGATATTATATTTATAAAAATAGCTTCTCAAAATGATGAAAAGATAGACATATGCTGTCGCGGACTTTTTTGTAGACCTTTAAAAGGGTACTCTCATACATGACTTTTGCGAAATTTTAACCGTTTACGCAGCGTACGCAGCGGAATCTCCAAGCAAGAAAATTTCCCCCCGGATTTTGAAACATTATTCATTGCTGCTCCGTTTCTATTGCTTGTAGCGTGATGATATATAGCCTATAGCCTTCTTCGATAAATAAGCTATCTAAAACTTAAAGAATTTTTCAAATCGGACCAGTAGTTCCTGAGATTAGCGCGTTCAAACAAACAAACAAACAAACTCTTCAGCTTTATAATATTAATATAGATTTTAAATCTATTGAATTATATATAGGTAACAATTATATGAAAATGATGTGAAAAGTTAATAATCTCAACTTATATATTTTTATTTTGGATTCGCGTTTTGATTTTATTGAAATGAAATCGATAATAAGAAGACCAGCGTCATAGCTACCCTAAGCTATGACAATAAAGCAGAGTGGCAACCAATTTGGTTCACAATAATGTTAATATGCCCACATACCATAAGATTATTATTTGTTTTTCATGTATTTCTTTTTGTATATGTTTGTATTATGTTTGAGATTTGTGTTCGAAATAAAAGTGTTTTCTTTCTTTCTTTCAATAATAACTAATCTATTATGTAGTCCTTTTCAGTATCTTCATTCAGTTGATATATTTACCTACAAAAATAAAACATTGACTGTCTAAATATGTGTCGCTGATAAGGGCATCTATTCATATATTTTCTAAATACTAGTTATCTGAGGAGATGTATAATAAATATATAAATTAATAATTCTGACTGTTATAGGCCATGGCTCTGGCAGATATGGGAAGAGTGGAAGACGCATTGCCATTGCTCAGATCGGTTATGGAGATCGACATTCCGGAGCAGAAAGACAAGCATACATTCTTCGAGGAAGCGGTGTGTTCATTATAAATAAATATACAAGGAATTCCACACAGCGCCATCTAGCACCAATTAAATAAATAAATATCCACTGACATTCACACAGCACCATCTAGCCCCAAGTTAAGCGTGAAGCCTGTATTATGGTTACTAAACAACGGATAAACATACTTGTATACTTTTTTTTGTAAATACATACACATTATACATAGAAATCACCCAGACCATTACAAACGGACATGTTCATGCACACACAAATATTTGTACTGCCCGGCGACGTCTCAACCGCAACACCAAATTGGTCGTCAATTTAACTCTTTGACCGCCAATGACGCTTTATTTTTTCTATTGTGGCTGGATGCTTGGCGTTTTATGGGTTAAGCAAGAAGCTAGTACTATGGGTACTAAACGATGTATAAACATTCTTATACGTACGCAAAAGTATTAGGGTACCATACATTACCAAAAGTTTAGAAGTTTAGGAGAATGGAGAGTTTTCAGAATAATTAACCTAAGTTCATTTATCAAATTGAAAAAGAAAATTTAAGAAGTACTAGAATATCTATTTGTATATATCCTTATTTTATATTGCAATTATTTCACAAGAATGTGATTTAATACTTGAGTTTTATTTTGTATACTTTTTAGGAACCCTAAAAGTATGTCAACGATTAGTGTGTCAAGTACCCAATTATAAGGAATAATATTTTATACAATATTTTAGATCAGCAGGGTTCGGCAAGCGGCTGAGAAGCAGCAAGACAAGGATATCCTGCATGAGTTCCAGAATATCGAGAAATCCTTAAGGGATCGAAACCTCGTTGATTCTCAGGTAATAAATTAATACCAAAATATTAATATAACTCATTATTATAATAGGCATGATGACGGGGTCCTGAGCTATTTCATATTATTACAAATCTGGGTTCAAATAACGATGTGCTTACTCTCAACTCGAAAACTCATGTTTTATGAATTTCATCAGTCCATCCATCCTTACGTGGTTGACATTCCATTTATCCGCACAGCGCGCTATGGTGCCTCGTTCATAATGCGCACCGCAAAGGAATGGAACTCTTCGCCTCCTTATGTGTTCGGCGATCATTACAACCTGGCCGTCTTCAAGGCAAGAGTGAATAGGCTGTTTCTAGGCAGGCATGATCCATCCTAGGCCGCATCATCACTTACCATCAGGTGAGATGGCGGTCAAATGTCTGCCTATAAATGATAAAAAAATGTCTTCATAGTTAGGTGGGCAAGTCCATCTTTAAAGTACATTATTGTCCAAATTTTAATTTGGATGTTTTTATAGTTAAGACAATGATCTCATGATGTCTAAGCACGATATCAATTAAGCCATCTATTTTAGTATTTGTTATTACGCTACAGAAATGTTACACATAAGTATTTTGTTTCAGACGCTAGACCAATTGTTGAACTCGGAGATTACCCTGACGCAGCGCAAGAAGGATCAGCCTAGAGGGATGCCATTCCAGCAAAAATACATACGCAGAAGACCCAATTACTAAATTGTTATATTGTAATTTAACTCCATTCGTTTTCAACTTCCGCGCTACGGAGGGCGAGTTTAAGCCCTCGGTCCCGACTACAGTTTTAGGATAGTTGTACTCGAATACTCACCAATCTGCACTGGAGGCCCGCGTAGTGGGGTGGGGAAGAATGGGTTACGACCCAATCTCCACATAGCTGTGTCTTGTGGGAGGGCCTATTACCTGCAGTGGGACGTTGTAGGCTGATGACGATGATATTAAATAAAAAAATACAAATAAGACTCAATATTAAATAGAAAGGACGACGTTTTAAAGTTCGTTTTATGCATTCAAAACTAAACTATTACAACATATCTTAGTAAGAAAATAACTTTAGTTAAAAAAAGAATGTGTTAGGTGAATATGGGTGTGGACTACCTATTTATGCAAGAAATTCAAACGTTTGGATGATGACGTATTTAACATTACTATAAGTTCTATTGTGTTCTCATGTAAGTAACTGTTAATGTCCGTTTTGAGAATAAATTTCTTTAAACCTTAATAAATTGGGACTTCAAATTTACTGTCCCATAATAGGATATCCGCATAGCATTCTCCATCACTTCAAGAAGTATGCCACTGCGGGACATAGACTTTCCCATACACTTTGACTAAAGCCAGATTGGCCCACTACGTCGGCTTAATGCGAATCAGTCAGTTTTAACGACTAAAGTGACTTCTGAAGCATGGAGCCATGGGTATTATTTTTCCATCGATATTTTTTTCCAACGACTGATGAATTGATCACTTAGTTGCTTAAAGTCCACGATCCAATACATATAAGAGGTGAGGTGCTTAATATTGCCCTTGCAACGCCCTAAGCCGAAGTTCGCGTCCCACTCTAGGACATCGTTAGGCTCGTTGCATATTATTTTGGGTTGAGAGCCATCTGCGCTTGCCTATAGTTAGGTGAAGCTGTGAAAGCCACCTGCGGCCAACAGCGATAAGTAGTTTCGAAAAAAAAACACCTTTATTAACATTTTAAACAACATTTCAAAAACTAAAACTTAAAATTCTTTATTCAAATAAATAATTAAATGACACTTTTGAATGTCAAAAAATTTAAGCATTGAAAAATTAAAGTATCGAATCCAGAGATTGAACCAAATTAAACATGTTAACAGAAAATGAATGAGGTTAAAGGAATCACAAGTATGTAGTATGTACTCATAATAAAATTATAAGTTTGTAAATAGTACGTGTGATTTTTGTGTACCTGTAAAGTGAATGCAATAGAAGTGTGACACTTTGTTTTAACGGAATGTGCGCTCGTGGTATTTAAATGTATGTTGTTTTGTTATGAATTAAAATATTATATATAAAATAGTTTTTATTGTTATTCAGTAAACATAGTTATTAAATATTTTTTGGACTTATAATTTAACGGTACTTTTTGGACGCCAGTATCATTATTTTCATTAATTTATTGCAACAATCGGGTATGAGCTTGTCAGTAATCCAGAACTGTTATTTCCTATTAATTAGATATTTGTGTGCATGCACAAGTCTGTTTGTATTGGTCTGGGTGTTTTCTATGTGTTATATGTATCTCCCTAAACCTATCGCAGTCCACTGCTGGACATAGGTCGCCCCCATTTTACGCCAGAGATCCCGGTCCTCCGCTTTTCTCATCCAGCTTCCACCAGCGACCTTTCTCAAGTCGTCGGTCCATCGGGCCGGAGAGCGTCCTACGTTACGCTTGCCGAGACGCGGTCTTCACTCCAGAACTCGTCTGCTCCAACGGCCATCGGTTCTGCGACATACGTGACCAGCCCACTGCCACTTCAACTTGCTGATCCGGCGGGCTATGTCGGTAACTTTAGTTCTCTTACGGATTTAATCATTTCTGATCTTATACTTATACCCTAAGAGAGACTCCAAACATAGCTCGCTCCATTGCGCGTTGAGTGACTTTGAACTTGTGAACCAATCCATCAGTCAGTGTCAATGTCTCAGCTGCGTATATTAGCACGGGTAGGACGCATTGCTCAAAGACTTTCGTCTTTAAGCATTGCGGAATAGTTGACGCTAGGGCATGACGTAGCTTACCGAATGCCGCCCAGCCTAACTGAATCCTCCTGTAAATAAAATATCAGATCTCATGTAGAGCCAAGCTTCTGAATCTACACGGCCTTACTCGACCAACCCTTACTTCAACAAATTCTATATATCACTAAACAACGGATAAATATACTCATATACGTTTATTTTGTAAATACATACATATTATACATAGGAAATGTATGTAATATTAGTTTTAAGGATTCATTGTGAGCTGTTTGTTATCCCAAATAAAATAATAAAATAAAAAAAAAACACCAAGACCATTACAAACAGGCATGTTTGCCCGGAGATCAAACCCAGAACCCTTGGTGTAGCAGCCGACGTCTCAACCGCTACACCAAATGGGTTGTCAAAGAATCAAAACAAGGATTGTTGCCCTTCATTTTCCACTGATTAGATTCATGGTGGCATCTTATCTGCGGACATTTAACAATGATTTGCATAGCTCCTTCAGTCGACAAAGGATCTCTATGAAAGGAGGTCCCTTAATCCGGATTATCCGGTCCAATGTTTGGTACTGAGGAATAAATTGCAAGTAAGAATTGCCTGCTAGTACTCGTGAATAACCTACCATTAACTCGATAAAGTGGACCCATTTTATCAAATCCTCGATATATTAAAAGTAGTCAACTTTTCAACCATCACACTACAAGGTTCATCAAAACATTGGGTGTTTAATCCATTATCAGGTAGTTATTTATAAACTTCCGAAGCTCTTCCTTAGAAGTATCTCATCAACTAAGGGCGAGATCCGATTTGTATTGGTGCGTTACGCTTCGTTGGTCAACGGTCTATTGGTGCATATTTTTAAAAATACCTTCATACATAATAATATGTATATGGGTAACGGCGCGCTGCGACAACGCAACGCACCAGTAGCCTCTCGCCCTAACGATACTCACCGTAAGGCTGTACTATCTAATGTCCTATTAGTGCTGTAGGCATTAATAAGGGGCTTTGATCGTTATAAATGATCCTGAGTGAGCTGGCTGATTGCCAGAGCCTCGTTTGCTGTTCTAGAAATAGTTAATACAGCTGACTAGAGCCGGGTACAGTGCTTGCCCACTTAATTGCGGAGTGTTTGCTATGGGAAAATAATTATGGAGAAACAGCAAATAGCTGTGAAATCAAGTATCGAAGTTTAGTGACGCCAGGGTTTCCAGACTTTATCTATCGGGACTCAATCCTACTTCACACACAGTGCTGTGCACTCAATATATGCAAATAAGCAGTGCATATCTTGAGCTTTCAGACAACCCGGAAAATCGCCAGCATTTTAAATGATTCCTACTTCTTGGCCATTTTCCACTACAGATTTCAAACCATAGGCGATCTACTGTCATCAACAGCACTCAATTTGACAAAATGTAAATCATTTATTGTTTTTGCGATAAGTGTTACTTTGCATACCCTACTCATAATCTCTGTGCACGCCACTATTCACACACCTGTTCTACATTTTGCCAAATAGATGGTACTGGCTCACAGGTCCAGTGTGGCAGTCCGACACCTCTCACTGACGAGGAGTACCTAAAAGGCATGGGTTTTCGTATATACTGTACCTACATAGGCTATTTATCTTCAAGAATGTAACCCTAAGGTCTTGTGCTTGCAAGTTAATTATGTTACTTGATTGTCTGAAAGATAGATAATAATAAATAAATATCCACTGACATTCACACAGCGTCATCTAGCCCCAAGTTAAGCGTGAAGCCTGTATCATGGATACTAAACAATGGATAAACATACTTATATACATTTTTTTTGTAAATACATATTATACATAGAAAACACCAAGACCATTACAAACAGACATGATCATGCACACAAATAAACTGCCCGGGGATCGAACCCGGAACCCTTGGTGCTGCATTCGACGTCTCAACCGCAACACCAAATGGGTCGCAACACCAAATGTTTGCGCTCTTCGGCGGACACTTAAGCTGTCAGTCCTGAATAATGTATAGCGGTTCATTGTTGACCATCAAAGTTTGAAAATTTTGACACTAGGATTGATCACGTTCACTACCTACATGATAATAAGATGCATAGTTCTAAGGCAATACTTTTTCACATCCTTCCTAAATCTTAACTTGTCGAAAACGGACGCCTGAGGACCAATTGAAGCCCACACTGATGCGTATTACATATTTCAATTTCATTTTCGTTTATTTTATAATTACTTACTTTATTATATCCAATAATTTTTTGATATAGGTATCTTGCAAACTAAAACCCATAAAATTACATTCAATTTATTGAATTAGGTCGTAGACTAATTAAGTCCATACAAACGTTTTATGATCTATGATTTTGCAACGTTAGAAATGGACGACTTGGGGCCTTACCGTCATCTCCTAAAACATTATTACAATAATATTACTTCGCCTTTACTGGAACAAAAAAGCTGACGTATCATTATAATAATACTATTTTAAGAGATGGCGGTAACCCCTCAGGTCATGAACTAATAATAATTTAATCTACACACTAATTGAAATCAAAGAATTAATTATAAGCAACCGCAATTCGTCACAGGATACCTGCCTCGTAAATCAATGACCAAACCTTCGTCGTCACACATTGTACGGGATAAAAGCCATTTTCTCGAGTGGAAAAGTCTTTAATTTCCTGCGTCGAACGTGAACTAATTGGCGGAATCGACTTGTGTAATTACTCGTACAGTACTGTTGGAAACTGGGAACGCCGCAGTTGGTCCTAGGTCTAATCACGGCAAAAACACTCTCAGCGCACTTTGTCATTAAGGCCTGCACTCGAACTGTAAATACTAGTAAATCGATGTACAAGTGGCTTGAGATTTCAAAGGAGAATGACCTCTCTTCTTTAAACTTTCCTATTATCATAACCATTTCCATACAGTAATCTACCATGTACTCACATCAGGGTTACTTACAACTGTCACTACCCAGTCACTATTTACTACTTTCCCGTGGCTACCTATTTCAAAAGGCGGCTTAGAAACTTAACATTAAGCAAACAACTAGTGGCAGCGCTCTCTCATTTTCTTAACTTTTATAATAAGTTTCATTGCTATCTTCAATCCGCCTGCCAGGCGTTGAGATTCTAGAAACATCCCCCACTATCGGTGAGTAAGTCCAGCTGTGGACTATCACGGTCTGTAAAGATGAGAACTATTAGTGATATCATTATTTATTATCTCTAGAAATATCTAACGAATCATTTGGTGTCATGGTTTAGATTAGAAGCCGGCTGTTACACCAAGGGTTCCGGGTCCGATCTGCGTCAGTACATAATTTGTGTGCATGAAAATGTCTGTTTTGTATTAGTCTGGATGTTTAAAAAAAATATTTATTTACTAAAAAATATAAGTTTGTTTACATGCGAATGCTTAGTTTGGGGCTTGATGGCACTGTGTGAATGACAGAAGTTATTTATTTTATTTATTCATATCCAGGGCCAGATGAACTACATACTTGTACTTGTATAGCAAAGCAGTTTCTTTACATTTTAACGCTTTCAGATGAGGAAAATAATACGGATGGACGAGAAAGCACTCCCACTGTATAAATATTGGTACACGGCCCGTACCCAGCCAATCGGAGTGCTCGCACAACAAATAATCGTGTAACTTACACAAAGTAAATTCGAAATAAAGTGAATTAGAATTGTCATTGAAGAAGAATTATGCCTAAATCTATTACATATAAATAAAATTGGAGTGTTTGTTTGTAATATTGAAAAAGCAATTTTTTTCTTCATGCATATGAATATATATACGGTACATATACCGACATTTTATTTTAAATTTTTGTCTGTCTATATAACTCTGGTCGAACAGGCCCATTAGTGCCCAACTGTGGCTTTCCCACACTTTATTATCATCATCATCATCCGCTTATTATACGTCCCCACTGAGGAGCACGAGCTTACCCTTAAAGAGTGAATACAATAGGCTTAAGTCGCCCACGCGGGTCCAGTGCGGATTGGTCGACTACACGCACAATCTTTGAATTGCTTCATAGGCGTGCGCAGGTTTCCTCACGATGTTTTCCTTCACCGCAAGAGCGTCGGATAAACGAACCTATGTTTTCGAAAACACATTTACGTGGCGGGGTTTGAACCTGCATCCTCAAGATTGGAAGGTGACAGCCCACTCCAATGAGCCCAAATGTTCGCAAATTATTGGACATTGTTTGTTCATGTCTTCATGATTAGTTCGCATTGTGTTAAGTGGCATATGCATACCTATGATACACCTATGCTCGCTAATTGTCGGTTCATGCTGTCATTTGAATATCGTTTTATAAAAGCACACCAGAAATCATATCCTAGGGCGATTCAGAAACTCTAAAGCATGAGTAGTCTTTTCATTAATCGTTATTAATCGAAAAGAAGGAGTCTAAACGAATTTCCTTAACTAGGCTATCAAGAAGTTTTTGTAAAATATTAATCTTTGTAAATTGAGTTGTTGCACAAAATCAGATAAGCGATATTCCTTTCAGCTAAGTATGAAATCGCAAATTGCGACAAATCAACAAGCCACCGTCGAATTAATCCCACGGGAGCATCCGACTCGGCCAATAAATATCCACTGGATAATCATAAACGAAATTGCGGCGTGTCTCGACTCGGGGGAGAGAATTTGACTTCGTTAATCAAAGTAACACGAAAAGTCGAGAGTTTTTTGTGTACAAAAAGTTATTTAAAGATTAATAAATTTATTCGCTATCTCCTTAATCTCGGATCTGATTTGGTAAAGTTGGGCTTTCGTTATGTACCTAGTAAAAATATTGTTTTCGATGGAACTTTTAAATTTTTCGGTTTATGTTTTAATCATGATGATAAGAAGGTAATTGAACAGGTTGCACGTTTGGTGTTAAGTGATAACACCATATATGACCACGCAAAATTTTAAGTGAAATGAAAATATAGAAAGGGTAAAAGGCAAACAGCGTGAGGAAACCTGCGCACCCCTGAGAAGAAATTCAAAGGTTGTGCGAAGTCGGCCAATCCACCCTTTACGGGTAGGCTCATGACCCTCGGTGGATACGTAAAATAATCCGATGATGATGATTTGCCAAATGACATAGACAGCAGTAGTTGGGGACACATTTGTTTATTAATGATAATCTGGCCGAATTTTTTTAAACGTACAAGGCTTGAACTATACCATCTTGGAGGCAGTAATGTTATCCAGGAGTCTTAAACGGTTCGCCCAGAAACATCCAGAACATTGTAGCTTGAGTATACAGTAACTGAATAGATCACTTTAACAAGTAAGAGTTTATTAATGTTTAGTTTGTTTCACTCCGATGAATTGAAACGATATCCGGAGACGGCCGCAACGAATAATTAACCTCTATGCTTTACTATTGTGGGTACACACTTCAAAACACAATATTAATATACGATTATGGTAAGCCTACCTAAATAATTTGGTAGTGCTCAGTGAGCACTTACTAATAATTGAATAGATAAATTATTCCTTATCAATGGCCCTTTTCGGGTGCAATCCAAGCGAACTTCCAAAGAAACCCAAATCCTAACCATAGTGTCCCCTACAACCTGCGATATTTGATTATAATGGTAAGTAAGTGATAATTATGGGTCGACCTTTGTGTTCGAAGGTTGCGATACTTTTCTTAAACATCGACCTTTAACGTCCCCATGCAGGGACAGGACTTCCCATAAATCGATAGTGGTCTTTGATTAAATACTTCAAAAGTGTTGACAATGAATATTAGTTCATGTTTCTAGTCAATTCTTCGAGACTTGTATTGATTTTCGTGATATAAATGTATTGTATCAATATAATTAATAAAAAGTTCGCTATCTAAACTTTATTTACATTATTGATATTTGATGCAATATACAAAGCCTATAGTAATGTCTATATGGAATTACAAAACAATCGATACGGTAGTATTGCAGTGTACCGATATTATTGTCCTAAACTAAGCTATCGATAAAATTTGCTTATGCCAACTATCGATAGTGGACAATCGAGGGGCAACACTGTCACCGAAACCATTTTGATTAATGTTGGAACCTGTTCCTTTACTGTGAGTCCCGTTTCACTTTGACGTTGAAACAGAATTTAATAAAGCTATCGCTTATTGGAAAGCCGGCCGAGCATAGAATTAATTCAGCATTTGACATCTGCTGTGACGTCACGATAACATTAAAAGCACGATAAATTTGGCATACGAAATACGTCATAAATACGGTATACTTCTAATAAAATGCCGCCTTATGCCTGTTCCGTGTAAACATTTTGGAATATTATTATATGAAATTATTTTAATAAAAAACGTATTTTTAATAAGCCACCCGATATTAAGCAATATAATATATTAAAGAATGTGGGTTACCCTCTATGACAGAGTTTCAAATAATAATAGGAAGAAAGAAATTAAAACAAAAATTACGTAGTATATGAATTTATTAACGAACACGAATTTATTTATTTCAGCATGTTTTATGTTGCGCTTTTGTGTTGTAGTGTTCGAGATTTCTGCAAATAGTTGCATGTATAAAGATTGTAGAGCTAAGATCATTTACTTTAATAAAAATGGCCATTAAAACTTGCAAAATTAAGTAATTCCTCCTCAATTGGAGATTTTGACCTCCAAATACGGTCACCAGAAAATTCTTACAATCTTTTGTACCTTTGAAAGAAAGAAAGAAAGAAAAAAAATCTTTATTCAAATAAATCTGTTACAGATACTTTTGAATCGTCAATTGTTATTATTATCATATTTTTTTGACTCTACCACCGGTTCGGAATAAGTAGGATCTTCGAGAAGAGCCGGCAAGAAACTCGAGTTACTCTTTTAATCTTTTTATATCAGTGGTTACAGTTTTGTCATTTATATTTATATCGTAAAGTTGATTTATAAATGTTACACTCGTCTACAAAAATTTGTTAGCTCTATAAAGGATATATTATCTCTCACCATTTATGTTTACGTTCATGTACTGTAGGACCACAGGTCACCCATTTTTTTAGACATTGTGGAATATTGACTGCAACACAAAATCATTGAGACGACCCATATGGTGTAATGTTCAAGACTTGGCAACTACACCAAGGGTTCCGGGTTCGATCCCTGGGCATTACATACATTTGTGTGCAATATGTCTGTTTGTAATGGTCTAGGTGTTTCCATGTATAAAATGTATGTATTTCTAAAAAATATATAAGTATGTATATCAGTTGTTTAGTAGGTACCCTAACTACAAGCTTGTGCTTAATATGGGACTAGATGACGCTGTTTGAATGTCAGTGGATATTTATGGTCCAAAAACCCTATTTTGAAATTGAAAATATTATTTGAACAATTTCTCACAGAACTGAGACAAAGTCAATGTAAAGACACTTTTCGTCGTGCATCATCATCATCATCATCATCATCAGCTCATTAGACGTCCCCACCGAGGGCACGAGCCTACCCGTATAGGTGATTAGGCCTTAGTCGTCCACGCGGCCCAGTGCGTGTTGGACGACTTCACACACAACCTTCGAATCTCTTCGCAGGCGTGCATGAAGGTTTCCTCACGATGTTTCCTTCACCGTAAGAGCGTCGGATAACGTACATATATTTTCGAAAATTCGAAAATACATTGGTACGTGTCGGGATTTGAACCTCAGCCCTCCCGGTAGGAAGGCGACAGTCCACACCACTGAGCCACCGACGCTCGTTTTTCACTTTTCGTCGTGCGTCGACCAAATAATACAAAACACACATTAAATCTTAATAACAAAACGTAATTTGAGAATTGAATAATTGGTCCTTTGACCTCGGCCAACAAAAACAAGTAAACAAAACAATGATTATTACTCAAGCCCTAATAGCGTAATTCAATTTTAATGTCATGAGAAATTGTCATATTATTTCGGTTGTTTATCATGAGTCACGCAGCCGCCGAGCTTGACAAACGCAGTGCCATAAATCTTGAGTAAGAGTGCGCTGATCCTTGGCCGATCATTCAGATCTGGGATTCTTCCAACGATTCAATTATCCACTTAGGGTTGCCACACGTATAAATAAATATCTACCGGCATTCACAGTGCCATGCGCAGATACTATGTTGCTCATTCATCACTGAGGGGTGGCTGATCGTAACACAGGGTCCCAAAACATTATCATAAGCATTCATCCTACATCATCCTTTTGCAGGGCCCAAACTTTCCCGCGCAGCATAGCTATGTGGTGATTGAACCATTATCCACCACGTGGGCCCAATGCAGATTAATAGGTGTAAACGAATGCCATACTGAGATGATACCTAGTAATGGTGACACAGCTTAACGCACGGATTCACAATATTTTCAGACGATTTCAGCCTGCTATGTCTTAACCAAAGTAGGAATAGCCGCACAATGTGGCTCTTACTAGGTAGGCTCCTAGATTACGCAGTGATCTGATAATAACGTTCACTTTAAACCACGGCGATATTTACACATGTCTCAACTCTAAAACTTTCGTATTTTATATAAAATAGTACGACTATATATTAAAGGCATCTGTACGTTCGCGACGTTAAATAGGCACGCAGTTATCATAACCGCCATTTTGGGAGTTGAATATGGATAAAATAGCGTGTGTCAAAATGCATTTTATATGTGAAGTACATTTGATTAATGGGTTCCATGAGGTCTCATAATTAGGTGATTTAAAAATGTATGGTTAAAAAGTATTTCTATTGAGAATCATTCAGGGTAGCGTGCTGTACTGTGAAGTGTGTTTTTATGGCGCAATGTAGTTCATCAATCTACGAGTCGAAATATAAAGTAAAGTAAATATAAAGTAAAAATAAAAGTAACCCTCAATTAAAATGTATTGGTGAAATTTAGGACATAATGCTAAATACTTAAATAACCATAATTTTATAACCAGTACCTTTACAAACAAATGTGCCATGTAAGACTTTGAGGTTGATATTGTTACGAATTGACGTATTTAAAATGTCATTAAATATGGCGGCTAATATGTGACGTCAGTCCACAAACAGTCCATAGAGTATGACATGCGAATTGTCAAATAGCAAAGAGTCTAGTATGTTCTAGATAATTCGCAACTATTAGAATGACGTCGAACTTCGAGCTCAGCGCCGACAGGTATATAAGGCGACCGACGGGTGCGCCGGCAGTTTTAACCGATCGCCTCCTCATAGAACGGCGCTCTTTTCTTCGACGTGGCGAAAGCCTTTGATAAAGTCTGGCACGCCGGCTTGATTTACAAGTTGTACAAACTTAACGTGCCCCGACGTCTCGTGCTCATCATACGAGACTTTTTATCGAATCGCACCTTCCGCTATCGAGTAGACGGTACTCTGTCTAGGCCCCATCCCCTGCGTGCAGGCGTGCCGCAGGGCTCGGTACTATCCCCATTGTTGTTCACACTGTATACTAGTGACTTGCCGGCATTCGCAAAGGCCGACTTAAGACTGACATAGCTCTGTTTGCCGACGACACCGCCATCTATTGTTCCTCGCGTAAACCAGGCCCCATAGTCAAAACTCTCCAATCCTCAGCCAACATATTAGGTGATTGGTTTAGGAAATGGAGAATAGAAGTCAATCCCGACAAGAGCGCAGCGGTCCTCTTCCAGAGGGGCGGTGGCGCTCGAGGTCAGG
This sequence comes from Leucinodes orbonalis, assembly GCA_019425675.1. Classification (NCBI taxonomy): domain Eukaryota; kingdom Metazoa; phylum Arthropoda; class Insecta; order Lepidoptera; family Crambidae; genus Leucinodes; species Leucinodes orbonalis. Next base: position 143,275 of record PQWD01004578.1, read on the forward strand.
TGGTCCCTCCGATCAAAATGTTCGGGAAACCTATCCCTTGGGAAAGGAAGACCCGTTACTTAGGTGTAGTTCTAGACAGTAGGCTCAGTTTTGCAGCCCATATTAAGACAGTACGCGACCGAGCTGCCTTCGCTCTCGGCCGATTGCACAATCTCTTGCACGCTCGTAGCAAATTGTCCCTTAGAAATAAGGTGAGAATTTATACGGCGTGCATTAGACCAATTATGACGTACGCTAGCGTAGTATTTGCACAGGCAAAACCCGATCAAATCCATAGGTTACAGGTACTTCAGAATAGGTTCATGCGCAAAGCCACGGGCGCCCCGTGGTACATGCGCAATGAAAATCTTCACATCGACTTAGGACTGCCGACCATTGCGCAGTTTCTCAAGTTAGCTTCCAAACGGTTCTTCGACTCTGCATCAAATAGTAACCCCTTAATTGCCCAAGCTGCTAATTATCCGTCTTTAGCAAACAACCGCGCCTTTACGCAAGCCATTAAACGCAGACGTCCCCGGGACGTGCTCGACGATCCAGATGATCCGATCACTGTTGCCATTGCGACAGACAAAAAGCGTAAGGCATCTCAATTGCTTCAGAACACACGTAACACATCAAGACCGAGATTCCGTCCCCGCCGGCGGGGGCCTTCGCCGCGAATCCCTGTAGGTTCGACCAGTCCCTATTCACGATACCGGCACGTGCCCGGTCGTTTTTCCCCAAACGTATACTAGGTTACCTAGCCCTCCCCCCAGCAACGCCCTAAGCCGAGGTTCGCGTCCCACTCTGGGACACCCTTAGGCCCGTTGCTTAAATTTTTGGGCTGAGAGCCATCTGCGCTCGCCAATTGTCCGGTGAAGCTGTGAAGGCCACCTGCGGCCAACAGCAATAAGTCATTCCGAAAAAAAAAAAAAAAAAAAAAAGCGCCGCAGTCTTGTGTTCTACTCAAGAGCGAACGAAGAGCGAAATACCTGCGACTACAAGGAAAACGAGTGATACAGCGATATCTAAAGGGATCGTCGAGTGTGCATAACAGTGTGAAGATTAACGGTGATTATTATGTGTGGCGGTAAATGTGTTATAGTGCAGTGTTAATTACGGATTTTAGTGCGGTGCGTTAATTGATTAATTATACGAGTAGTAAGTGTAATTAGTGTTTGGTGTGTATTATATGGTTATTAATAAGCTGGGGGTTCGTTTCCAGAGCTCCGCCTATGGCCCTCCAGTGCAGCCCTAGCCTCTTTCGAGGACACCAACCTGTGCGCCATCCATGCCAAACGCGTCACCATCATGCCCAAGGACATCCAGCTGGCGCGCAGGATCAGAGGCGAGCGCGCTTAAGTCGAACGAACGAACACCACCAACCACGGCGCGATTGAGCGAGCAACACTTTTTGTTTGTTTGTTCATAAGCAACGTGAACGTCGTTTGTTTCATACAAAAGGCCCTTTTCAGGGCCGCAAACAATTCAATATTGTTCCTCAACAAGGACAACAGTTTCTATACATACGCTTTTGAGTCATGTTTACTTACTTAC